>JAGVVM010020284.1:0-17385 GCA_019149425.1 Psidium friedrichsthalianum
AAAAGTGAGAATTAACTTTAGTTCTCGCCAAGAATACTATTTTTTTTACCTATCATATTTGTTTCTCTTAGCATGCATGGCATTTTTAGACTGATAGGAAAGGGATTGAGCTTGATTTGTCAGGTGATTCAGTCCTAAATGGATAGGAATTTTTCGCCATTTGAAAGGAGTGCATCGAGAATTTGAAGCCTAATTTAGGCCCATTTAAATCTTTTTTTTTGGAAAGGTTTTAATTAAAAATCCCATAATTTGAACAAAGCTGAATTTAAGCTCAGGAAATGTGCGGTGAGGTTAAAAATTGAAGCAAATTTGGCTAGGCCCATCTATGTGTGTGCTGAATTTTATTAATGGGCATTGGACCTATTTCTACTTTTAATTTAGCCCGTTATGCTCATTTTAACATTTAGGGTTTTTAATTAATTAAACTCCGATTTGAGCCAAAATTTGCACGAATGAGCCCGCAAGAAGGTAATTTTCTGCTGGCCCATGTTTACCCTCTCTTGGCCAAAATTTGAGGAGATTGATAGAGAGAGGGCCTTGAAAATCTAATGGTCAATATCTAATTAGAGTTCCAAATCTAATAGTCATTAATGAATCCTATCTCACTTGCTCTTTCGCGAGCCGTCCTTAACTGCCAATCCCATCGTCCTTAGCAGCTAGTCCCACCGCCGTTCTGAAGGGAACGAATGTCACATTACAAGTCGATGGAGTCATTCATGAGTTCCTTTCTGAAGATGATGCGCATGCTCACTTGAAGGAGATATACAGGGCAACTGAGGACATGCTCGGGGAGATCAAATCTGCCGGCTACATGCCCAACACGACGGAGGCTAGATTTGATGCAGAGGAAGAAGATAAGGAAGTCTCGGTTTCTCATCACAGCGAGAAGCTGGCAATTGCTTTCGCTCTTATCAGAACCCCTCCAGGAACGACTATCAGAATAAAGAAGAACCTTAGAGTATGCTTGGACTGCCATAATGCCACAAAGATGATTACAAAGGTATTCAATAGAGAGATCATTGTTAGAGACAGGAACAGGTTCCACCATTTCAGAGATGGACAATGTTCCTGCAATGACTACTGGTGAACACTTGGGTAGGTTAAAGTGTTCAAGTGTTCGAGCGAACTATAAAATTCCCTGACTCTGTCCTATTTACTAATACAAAAGTTTACTCAATTTCTTTAGCAATGGAGGGGCAATAACACAGCCTTCTTTGGCTAGCCTCCTTTGCAAAAAAGTTTGCAGGCACAGTACAGGCTCCATCCCTGGTTTGAGAACGATTCTCTCCAAAGTCTCCTGAAAAGATTTGAGAACCTCTGTGTATGATTACCATTTCCATCATACACGGTGTCATCATGAGAAGTCCTCGTATGAATTGGTCCATCATCTTCTTAAATATCTGATTTTGAACTTCATTGTCTCGCAGGGAAAGGCCACTTAGTGTATCTTTGACTAGTTGGGACATCTACCCACCCTGAAGTACTCAAAAAATACCATCAAAGGATTGAAAATTCATAGTTTATACGAATCTGGATTCACGAGTGCAAATTATCGTGGCATCGAACATCTAAAACCGCTTTCATGTCGGGAAATGAGAAGATAGGCCGTCCAAACCGGAATTAGTCGGACATTTTCAAATAGCACATATCGCACCAAAAGAGTGATTTGGTCCATTGTGTATTTTATCTGATGAACTCGCGAAGTATTCAGAATAACACCACCCGCCATTCAGTCCATAGTTTCGTTGACACAAGCAAATCTCAGCATCAGAAATTTGCAGATGCTACTGATTATTCTCTCTTTCTACCATTAGTTATGAGCTTTACAGAAACACTAAGGTAAAATACATCTGCACTCTTCAGTTGCAATTCTAGGGTAGCATAGATGGAATGAAACTTTATACCCCTATTCAGAAGCACAGACGGACCACATCGATGATGAACTCGCTGACAAAATAATGTCCGGGGAAATGGTTCGACCATCACTAGATTTTCAGGGATAAAAAAGAAATATTAAACTTTATTTGCTAAATTGAAACCAATGAAATTGAAAACATGGGACATACAGATCGACGTGGACAACGGTTTTCTCCCAGACATGAAAACCGGAAAATGCATCTTTGCAGTTACAAGCTAGGATGAGAATAAACAGATGGGAACTAATAGACTTGTTTACATGCGAAGATTTCAAGGCAGAGGTATCAGTGTTGTCATTGTCCATCTCTCAGAACTTCTCCGGAGAATGTTGAACAATTTCACGTTCAGCTCGAAGCATCATACCACACCCAAAATTAAATACTCGAGTTTCTTCCATGACATAGCTAGATAATCAACTCGGATCCTGTCAATTGAGAAAATGCATCAGATGGAGTAAAATGCTGTGAGCCACACGAATTTTGATGCAAGGAGGATGACTTGAAAATGAATTCTGTTGGTAAGTGTCCGGAAAATTGTCAAGCTTCATTCAAATACATTCTGGAGCACTTAGGAAATATAGCATTTGAGGTTGGTAGCATATTGTGGAAAGTGTTGAATAAGTGTTCATTTTTACCTTTTCATTAGGAATGTGCAATGAAGGCACATAGATGAGCCTTTCTGGGTACAAAGTGAACAGATGGGGCAAGACCAAACTTACGTTTCTTTTACAGGTGTCTGACTTGATGAAGGACGAGACTCCCAACCATTCTAATCTTTGTCTAGCAGAGTTAGTAACATTGGTCAAAGCAGGAGAAGCAGCCCTTTGGCTTGTTTTCCCTCGCTTTAGGCGTTTCTCCTGAGGCATCGCGTCTTGCCATCAAGGAGCTCGTACCAGGTGATTCCGGCGGCAAGACTCTGTTCTCGGAAGTGAAGATGCGCGAAGGAATGACTGGTTCAGGAGGAGATACGGTGTACAGATAATTAAGGAGCATTCGGATTATTTGGCTGAAGTTGGGGCGATCGTTAGGATCCTCTTTCCAGCATGAAGTGAGAATAATAGCCAATTCCTCTGGAAGATTATCAGCACTAGGCCTCACGTTCTGAAATTTCAGTACAACGCTGTACATTATTAGACATAGCTAAGCCAAACCGGAAATACCACCAATTTATGAGGGTTTCTGTTGCCATCAAGATATTTGTTAAGCATACTTTATGAGAGCCTGAGAATGTCTATTACCTTGAACACAGTTGCATAAGCTGCCTGAAGATTTGACATGCCTTCAAAAGGCAATTTGTTGTGTAGAAGTTCCCACAACACAATCGCAAAGCTATAGGCATCCACTTTATGGTTGTAATGCTTCTTCTCTCCCGGCCCTAATGTAACAGTGCTGTATAACTGCCCCAAAAGTAACAAACACAAACAGCCAGAGCTTATACAAGTAGTCAAAATCGTGCTTGTGCTAATGCTAGGGGGAATCCATGTATCGAGTACCTCTGGGGCCATCCAACGATAAGTCCCTGTTTCAGCGGTCATCATCTCCGTTAACGACTCCTCTCTGGCTAAACCGAAATCTGCTAATTTAACTGTTTTCTGGTCAGCAGTCAATAGCAAGTTTTCTGCAGAGAAATCCAGTAAAGGGTAGTTGAGCATGTCGTCGAGCATAATCTCAAAGCATCCAAGGCTTCTATTTGTTGAGACTCGCTGCTCAACTCTAGAGAAGCTCAAGAAGACTTGGAAACGTAAAGATTACCGGGTTTGAGATCTCTATGTATAATCCCATGGGAGTGCAAGCATTCCATTCCACGCGCAATATCAAGGGCAAAGCCAATTGCAACCTGTGTCTCTAAGCACCTTGGGCGGATATTTAGCAAATATTTACGTAAAGTCCCTCCTGATAAAAGCTCAGTGACTATCACCATTATCGGGTCCTTGCAGGCTCCAATAAACTGGCCATACACAAGGTTTAGCAAAGTACATTCACAAGCTAATTCAATCTCTTCCACTAACATGTAATGATGAAGATACAAGAGAAAGCAACAAGAGTAACTTCTCGATCCTACCTTGACCAAATTTTTGTGCTGAAGTCTAGACAACATGGCCACCTCCCTTGCAAATCGTGCTTCTCTCTTGGCAATTTCCTCTGGAGTCTCCCCTCTATGGATAATTTTTATGGCAACCGTCTGGTTCTTATATCTGAAAAACACCGACACAACGTGAATTTCTTGTTAACTAGACACCCTTTATCAGAATGCCAGAAAAAACACAAATAAATCGCTTAACTATCAAAAGAATCAAAAGAAAATCAACTGATCCCTACAAGAGCATGAATCTTCAGATGATAATTTTCAGCCGGAATAAAAACCAAACACTAGAACATCCTTGACATTTCAGAAGATCGCTGCACATAGCCACTGAAACGAGGTACATTCTAACTGAATTCCAAAATGAGCTTTTTTCTGGACACTTAAATCAAGAGATGTCGGATCCCACAACCATCAAAACAGCAAAGTTGCCGCGCATCTGCACAAAATCAAATCAAACAGAATTGTCCAAAAGAGAGCAGACCAATATCAACAACACTACACAGCCTGAACCAAGATATCAAGCAACTTCGCATGCAAACAAACAAAATGCAAAAGCAGAACACAAGTTCAATGACTTGAGAATCCAATAAAAGAAACTTGAATCGACATGAGGTGAAAAAAACTCACTTTCCCTCGTAGACTTTGGCGTGCGCTCCTTCTCCAATTCTTGGCCCAACAAACAGATTCTTCGCATCAATAAGCCATTTAGCATCCACTCCGAAATCATCACCCGAGCAAATTCTACCTCCAGATTCCATCTCTCTCTCTTTCTCTCTCAAGCAAAAGGGAACATGATAACTATCTGAAGCACGTCATTCTAGTAACTCTTTGCCATTTCGTACTAAAATTGCCAAAACGCACTCCAATAACAGTTGGAAAAGGTTCATTGAGCAGTACCAACGGATAAGACGTGTCCTGCAATTTTCTGCATTCTCATAAATGGACTGTCCCCTAAATCAAGAGCCTTTCTTTCATTTTCGAATAGACCAAACCTCCTCCAGAACCTCAAGGCGTGGCAAAGAGAAATGGGAACCCCACATGTTTCAGAAAGACAGAGAGAGAGAGAGAGAGAGCAATGAAGAAGAAGGTGAGGAGAGAGTGCGGTTCTTGATAAGGACAGGACAGAGAAACAAGAGAGCTCGGAGACGAAAAAAAAAATATGCTTCCCAATTCATCGGGAGAAGAGAAGAATCCCCGAAAAGCGGAACAGGGGAAGAGAAGCAATCGACATAATTTCTTGCGGAAAGATCCAGTCTTTATCAAACCACAATGGAGATGGAAGGTTATTAAAAGGGCCAATAGGCTTTTGTGAGTTTTGATTTGATTATAAATCTTTGTGGGTGTGCAGGACTTGACTCCCGACCTGCAAACAGAATCACGGAAAAAGATAAGAGTGCGTGTTCAATAAACAAAGAAGACAGAGGAAGAGAGAGAGTATGAATAAGGTAACATGGATTGGAAGACATAAATTAATGAAAGAGCACATGGGGACTGATCGTCAAACATGGATGGATAAAGCATGAACAGGGCTGATGAATAGCTCCTCACAGTTCAGAGGAAAACTTCATCTGCAAAAGAGTTGGACGTGGCAAGAGAGAGGCAAGACTACAAAGATGACGCAAGCAGGTTTTGTCTCGTGACTGACTCCACTGCACCCTTTTTTTTTTTTGTATATTTCTCCACTTTCGCTCCCTAATTTCCTGTCTGGTCTAGACAAGTTCAGCATTTTTATCCCAAGTGTTGACAGTTCATAAACAGAAAATCCAGAAAATCGAATAGCATCAACTCAGAAACCAGATGACAGATACGGTACCAAGCCCTACATCAACAATCCCACCATCTTCTCTGTTCTTTTATGTTGCAATTTCAGGAGGTTTGGTAGTGTAGCAATCTAAGATTACAAGGTGGTAGTTGCAGAAAACAATTTCCCGGGTTTATATCACACATGTCTGAGTTGAATCATTTACATCCCCACCCACAAAACTTATGCATCTTGTGTCTTGCACAAAAAGACAAGAATAAAGATAAAAGTCCACTGCATCTGTAATTTGTGAGCATTTGGTTCATGGGGTGGGCTCAAGTACCATCCAAGGGCACACAGAGACTCCAGAAGATGATTGGAAATGGCTCTCTTGTACTAATTTTTTCCCCTTCTTACCCAATAATTAACAAATGGAGGTGCCCCCACATAATAACTTTTTTTTTTTGGGAGGAACACAGCCTTGATTGGTATAGAAAAATGGTCCACGTGATTGCCTCTGCTTTCATGGGACACCATGAATAAGATAATGCATCTCTCTTTCTTTGATATCGTCAAAATTTTCCGGAGCAATATCTTCATAGTGGGTAACAACTCGCCCGCGAGCTCTATCTGGTAATTTAATTTTCACGATCACTTTTCAAAACCTTTAATTCTAGCAAATCTGTAATTCTCATACATATTTCCATAGTAAACCTCTAATCGACTTAAAGAAATAACACATGCGTATTTTGTAATAAATATACAATCGAAGCTCCATGGCAGATAACGGAATTTACAAATTTAATGTCGACAATACATAGTTGCAAATTCGTAGAATTATTGATTGGTCCACCGCCTATGCAGAAAGATTACACCTTCACCTTTGGAAGAGTGACACGTATGTCTGGAGTTAGATATTTCGTAGGTTTATTGGAGATGAATCTCATCAGTTTGCCATTGATAAGAGTGAAATATAATTTCACAATCTATGAAATTTTCAAGTTTTGAAATACTTGAATATTCTCTGTACTGGAGTAGCTGAATGACAAAAGGGGTCGGACCCTCGAATGGCGACTTCACTTTGACCTGAAAGACTCGCGTCCAGAGGTGTCCATGTGGGTCAAATTGCATGCAGAACCAGCTTGCTTCGAACCGAGGTTCTAGCGAGTCTGTCTGTACTGAAGTCATCGCCAACTGATCATAAGTAATTTTGTCTGTTTTTGAGGTTTATACGACACGTTGCCATGGACCAGATCCCGAGTTGTTTCCTCGCCTGTTCTGGCTGCCAACCTCACCAAAAGAGAAGAGGAATCAAGAAAGCATTAACTGTGAACCCCGATCGGTGATCGTTGGTATCTTTGCGAGGAAGAGAAGCAGAGTCATGTTCCAGCTGCTGGAACCAGCGAGCTTCGGTGCACTTCTTTGCCTGAGTAAAGTTCAGTTCTTTTCATCTCTTCCTTTCCTGTAAAGGCCTCCACCACTTCATGTTCTCGTGCTGTGTCTTGTCTGAAAATGACCATCCCAAAATATTGCAGGAAAACGATGGCTACTTTCTCTGCTGCTGCTAGTCCATGGTAGATCAGAGATGGGTGTCTCATGGTGCGAGACAAGGTCGTCTTGAGCAGAGTCGCACCCAATATCACCCTCACGCCTTTGAAAGATGGGGCTGATTTTGTGGGAGCAACGTCTAGAAGCTGGAGCAGCCGCCATGTCTTCAACATTGGAATTCTCAGGTGGGTATCTTCTTTTTCCACTGTTGTTTATGGTCTTTGTATGATGGAGACAGATTGTTAAGATTATCTTGAGATGATGCGAAGAAGCAAGTCAATCACTTCTCGTCTGTTCGCCACTCCACTTTGCATAGCGGTGATCCTGTTGCGTGTTACCATAAGTGATGAAATTACTCCAAACGGTTATTGGTGATTCCTTGACCTCTGAAACAGTTTTAAGCCTAATGGCAGGGGGTAGAGGTTCGTGAGTCTCTTCAGGTTCAAGGTCTGGTGGATGATCCCATACTTCGGAGATGCTGCAAGCAAAGTGCCGGTGGACACTCAAATGCTTCTCTTGGAGGCGCGAGAAGCCTCTGCCCCAGCCAGTGGATTTAATGGGACAATCCTCACCGGGGACGAGGACGCCAACGAATTCTTCTGCGTTTTGTTTTTGCCCATGTTGGACGGACCATTCAGGACTAGTCTGCAGGGAAACGACGTCGATACGCTCCAGTTTTGTGCTGAGAGATTAGTTCGAATTCGAATGAACCAGCATCTGTTTCTACTGTTGACAATGTTATTCTGTTCTGGAGCACTATTATGATTATGTCTGTATTAGGGGATCCCAATGTCCAGACTTCCTAATTCTCGGAAGCTGTTATGATAAATACCGATGCCAACCCATTTGATCTCATCAAGAAATCTGTCAGGTTTGTTGCCGAATTTCGGTGATCGAACTTGATTTGGGAACCTGTGAAAATGATCTATTTCTGAAGGGGACCATGTGATGTGCTAATTCGTTTAGGATATTGGAGAAGCATAAAGGTACCTTCAGCTGCATAGAACACAAGAAGGTACAAATTTTTGGTCTGCAAGTTTGCCAATTTTTCCACCTATGTGAAGGCCTGTAATGGCACATCAAGTTATTTTCCAATCACAGTGGGTTTACATCAAGGTTCGACTTTGAGTCCTTATCTTTTTGCACTAATTATGGGTGAGCTAACAAAAGATATCCAAGATGAGGTGCCATGGTGTATGCTGTTTGTAGATAATATTGTGCTTATTGATGAGACTAGAGCTGGGGACAATGCTAAATTAGAATTATGGAGAAACACATTAGAGTCCAAAGGATTTACGTTAAGTCGAAGTAAGACGGAATACATGAAGTGTAAGTTCGCCACGACAAGAAGAGATAATCAAGAATCTGAGGATATGCTTAGACATGAGGTATCTAAGAAAGATGCTTTCGGATATTTGGGATCAATTTTGCAAAAGAGGGGAGAGATTGATGAGGATGTTAGCCATAGAATCAAAGTAGATTGGATGAAATGGCATAGCGTATCAGGGTTTTTGTGTGATCACAAAATCCCTCTTAGGTTAAAAGGAAAATTTTATAGATAAAATAAGAAATGACGATATTCGACGAAAAGCTGGAATAGCACCGGTGGCAGAAAAGATGAGAGAACATAGATTGAGATGGTTTGGACATATTTTCCGTAGACCCCTAGATGCTCCGATAAGAACAAAAGTGTGTTACCGAGAACACGATATAAAGAAAAGACGAGGTCGGGCGAAACTTACTTGGGGAAAAGTAGTAAAATAAGATTTAATGGAGTGGGAAATAGATTGGCGTACGGTCTATCTTAGGACGGAGTGGAGGAAAGCTATCCACATTATAGAGGGGGGATTTCCTATGTTTGCAGAGTGCCTATTTAAGGCCTGTTTGGTAACGCTTCTGTTCCTCTGTTTCTGTTCCCGGGAACAAAAAAGATCAAAACATGTTTGGTAACACTAATAATTCTGTTCTGATTCTGCTCCGGGAACACTTTGGACCAAAAATCAAACAAAAAAGTGTTTCTCAAAAAAAGAACACTTTTTTAGGATCACTTTTCAAAGATGGACTTCTCAGCCTCTTCCCACGACACTTTTTAGAATGAATTTTTTAGGATTACTTTTGGACAAAAATCAAAAATTTTATGTAGTTACCAAACGCATTCTGATTCTCTAAAAGAACAGAATCAAAAAAAGTGTTTTTAATCAGAATCACTTTTTTGGAACAGAAACGTTACCAAACAGACCCTTTAGTCATTTCTATTTATTTATTTATTTATTTATTTTTATTTTTTTTGGTACCCATATTTTGCTTTTATTTTTAGTATATTTTAAGCTTTTCGCTTCGGGTTCATCGACCGCCGACCCTAACTAGTTTGGGATAAAAGTGATGTTGATCATGTTTCATAGTTAAGTGTACAACTTTATAAACTTCTAGTGAAGAATTTTTTTGGATCGTCATCGATAGCTCCCTACGCAAGTAGACTTGTTTGGATGGAGCACTTGGGATGCCTTCTACAATGCAGTCAACCGGATCAGAATTGAAGAGGGTCTCAAAAGGTATCTTATGAAGGTAATTTTATTGGGTATAAAGCGGGTGCTTATTTGGCCTAATTTTTCCTTCTGGAGCAGTCTGTCGGAAGGAGGATTCCTGCCTAAATGGTTGGTCATGGATGATGGTTGGCAAAACATATTACACGACACTAGGGACAGCGTTAAACTAGCTGATGTGGAAGGATTAAAGTGAGTCTTCTCTTCATCGAATTTAGCCACATCTGCAGATGTTAGCAGAGATCTTGTAGCATCGATCTGTTTCATCAGCTAGTAGGTCTCTCACATGTCGCTGTTGGAATAACGACGGGCCCTCACACTCGAGCTCGCCGAGAAGAGAAAAACACAATCTGATTTTAGGGGAAAAACAACAACTTCAGCTCTTCTTACGATTCAACCTTACAAACACCAATTTAAAGGAAAACAAAAAACTGAACATATACCCAAATTAAAGCAATTCGGTGGTTACCAAACACCACCATCATAACCATCAACTTAATTCTACCTATTAAAAACCAGACTTCAATTCTTAAATAAAAACCCCAACTTAATTAACCCAAATCAATTTTATTTTCAACACCCCCTCTTAAAATTGAGGTTTGTTCATGACTCCCAGCAACATCTGCATCTTCTCGAAAACTTCAACCTTGAGGGGCTTCGTAAAAATATCCGCCACTTGATCAACAGACTTGACATATTCCAGCTCAATCTCCTTCTTCGTAATACACTCCCGGATGAAATGATAGCGCGTGTCGATGTGCTTGCTTCGATCGTGGAAAACTGGATTCCTTGCCAGAGCTTGAGCCGATCTATTGTCAACAAAAATTCTGCTGGCTCTATGTTCCGGCAAGCCGATCTCCTTCAGCATTCTCCTTAGCCAAATAGCATGACAAGCGCACGCTGTAATTGCAACATATTCAGCCTCACAAGATGAGAGCGTAACAATTGCCTGTTTCTTCGAACTCCACGAAATCGCGTTAGACCCCATGAAAAACACAAATCCGGTTGTACTTTTCTGATCATCTAAATCTCCAGCAAAATCACTGTCACTATATCCAATAAGTTGAAATTCCTCGGACGACGAATAAAACAATCCATAATCGACAGTACCTTTCAAGTACCTCAAAATCCTCTTCGCCGCCTTCAAATGCGTCACCGTGGGTGCTTCCATATAACGACTAACAATCCCAACGCTAAACAAAATATCCGGTCGAGTGCACGTCAAGTACCTTAGACATCCCACGAGACTTTTGAACAACGTCGGATCTATTTTTTCCCCCTCGTCATTCTTGCACAATTTCGTTCCAACCTCTATTGGAGTATCCACTGGTTTGCTATTCAACATATTGAATCTGTCGAGAACATCCTTCACATATGCCTCTTGACCAAAAAAAATTCCATTATCAGATTGCTTCACTTCCAATCCGAGATAAAACGACATGAGGCCGATGTCTGTCATCTCGAACTCTCGTGCCATATCCTTCTTGAAATCTTCAAAGAGACTCGGATTATTTCCTGTAAAAATCAGATCGTCCACGTAGAGGCATACAAATAGACTATCTCCGTTTTTATCCATCTTCACATAAAGCGCATACTCATGAGGGCATCTCGCAAAACCTTTCTCTCGAAAATACGTATCAATCCGACTATACCATGCTCGCGGCGCTTGCTTGAGACCGTACAAAGCCCTCTTCAACTTCAAAACTTTTCCTTCTTCCCCTTTCACCACGTAGCCTTTTGGTTGCTCAATAAAAACATCATTATCAAGAACACCGTTAAGAAACGCCGACTTCACGTCTAATTGAAAAATCCTCCAATTCTTTTGTGCTGCAAAAGAAACCAGAAATCTGATGGTTTCCATACGAGCTACCGGGGCAAATACCTCCTCATAGTCTACTCCATGTCGCTGCGCATACCCCTTCGCGACAAGCCTCGCTTTATATTTTTCAACGACACCTTCTGCATTCTTTTTCTCCTTAAAAATCCACTTCACGCCTATTGACTTTTGTCCCGCGGGAAGAGAAGCAAGTTCCCACGTGTCATTCCCTTTTATGGCTCGAATTTCCTCATCCATGGCTTGTCTCCACTTTTCCTCCTTGCTTGCTTCTTCAAAACTCAAATGCGTCGTATCAGACAAAAGACAAAACATTGAGACATCATCGATTACCTCCGTGTTCTCGTACAGATCTTGGATAGTTCTCATCCTTCTTGGCCTACCAGTAGAGTTTTCGCCTGACAACGACACACCACGAGGAGGGATCTGTGTCGTCGAAGAAGCTACGGGCTGCAACAACTCCTCGCTTTGAACGTCCTCGTCAAAAAACGGAAAATACTCAACGACGGCATCTTCTTGTGACCCCCAATTCCAAAAACCTTCTTCATCAAATTCCACATCACGACTCACAACAATCTTCCCTTTGATCGGACTATAGAGCTTATATCCCTTCGATTTTCCGTCGTAGCCGATGAACACAAACTTTTCGCTGCGATCGTCGAGCTTAGATCTCTCTTGTTCCGGCACATGCTTGTACGCAATACTCCCGAAAATCCTCAAATGAGAGACATCCGGCTTTTTTCCACTCCACGCTTCAAGTGGGGTTCGATCTTTCAAGCCTTTCGTCGAACATCGATTTATGAGATACACTGCACATGCTACCGCTTCAGCCCAGAACTCCTTAGGCATCTTCTTATTTTTCAAGATACTTCGGGCCATGTTGAGGACGGTCCGGTTTTTCCGTTCGGCCACTCCGTTTTGTTGTGGTGATCTTGGAACTGTGAGAAACCGCCTAATCCCTTGCGCTTCACAAAAATTGTTAAAATCACCAGAAATAAACTCTCCCCCTCTATCGGTCCTTAACGACCGAATTACATAACCACTCTCTTTTTCAACCATAGCCTTAAAATTCTTAAAAACATCGAAACACTCAGATTTTTCTTTCAGAAAATAGACCCAAGTTTTTCGACTAAAGTCATCGATAAAAAGTAAAAAATAATTACTTTTACCAAATGACGACGGCTTGATCGGTCCGCAAACATCAGCATGGATTAATTCAAGCGGCTTCGTCGCTCTTGACGTTGCTTCCTTCGGAAAACTTTTCCTAGCATGTTTCCCAAGTAGACACGCTTCACAAAGCTGATCCGGATGGTCGATCAAAGGCATCCCGTTCACTATCTTCTTCTCGGACATCATTTTCAAGTCACGAAAATTAAGGTGTCCCATCCTCATATGCCAACACCATGCGGGATCCTTCACGCCTATTTGCAAGCATCTCGGCTCCTCTGTTTGAATAAGAAGCGAAAACATCCTGTTCTTCGACATCATCACCTTCGCAATCAAGTTGGCACTCCGATCCCGTAGCCAAAGACTACGATCCTTCATTAGAATCTCGTAGCCCTTCTCCATAAGTTGTCCCAAACTCAAAATATTGCTCTTCAATTTAGGGACGTAATACACATCGGAAATAAGCTCGTGAGTACCATCCTTCAACCGAATCAAAATGGTTCCTTTGCCTTCAATCTGAATTTTAGAGGCGTCTCCGAACGTGACACTTCCGGCCGCCTTCTCTTCAAGATCCACAAACTTTGATTTGTCGCCACACATGTGGTTACTCGCGCCGTTGTCGAGATACCATTGGCTACCTTCTCCATCAGCCTCTTGGTTGAGCGCCATCAACAACGTCGGCTCTTCCGCTTCTTTTTCCTCAACTAAATTAGCCTCCACTTTCGCATCATGGACATACCAGCAATCTCGAGCATAATGACCCATCTTATGACAATTGTAGCACTCGATCTGCGATTTGTCGTACCCTTTCTCATATTCATCTCTTCCTCGTCCTCGTCCGCGTCCGCGTCCTTTTTCTCTTCCTCTACCATGACCTCGTTGATTTTCTTGAGGTTTTTCTTCATTGGATTTTTCTCCTTCCTGATTTTTCCCGCGACCTCGACTGCGACCATGTGGATAACCACGACCTCGACCACGACCGTGGCCACGATGAAATGAACTCCCCTTTTCACCAACCATGTGTTTGGCCTGGAGAGCTTGCTCAATCGGCTCCTTGTATTTGTTCATCCGCTCCTCGTGCACACGCAGTGATCCGTTTAATTCATCAACGGACATCATCTCCAGATCTTTGGTTTCTTCAATCGCCACCACGACATGGTCGAAGCGACGATCCAAAGACCGCAAAATCTTCTCGATCACACGAACATCTTCCACGTCTTCACCATTCCTCTTCATCTGGTTGACGACGGACAAGACCCGCGTGAAATAGTCGGAAATTGACTCCGACGCCTTCTGGTGAATAGCTTCAAATTCTCCCCTCAACATCTGAAGCCGAACCTTCTTCACCTTATCGACTCCTTGGTGAGAATTCTTGAGAATTTCCCACGCCTCCTTCGAAGTTGAAGCACTAGCCACTTTTTCAAACATGGCATCGTCTAAACACTGATGGATGATGGATAGAGCATGTTGATCTTTCTTTTTGTTTTTTTCGTACACCTGTACGAGGGCCAACCGCTCGTCCTCACCGGGTTCCTCAAATCCGCCGTCCACGATTTCCCAAGCGCCCTGGGACCCGAGTATCGCCCTCACTCGGATAGACCAACTGTCATAGTTGTCCCTCGTAAGACGGGGATACTGGAAAGCCAACGACATCCTATGGCTCTGATACCAGTTTGTTGGAATAACGACGGGCCCTCACACTCGAGCTCGCCGAGAAGAGAAAACACAATCTGATTTTAGGGGAAAAACAACAACTTCAGCTCTTCTTACGATTCAACCTTACAAACACCAATTTAAAGGAAAACAAAAAACTGAACATATACCCAAATTAAAGCAATTCGGCGGTTACCAAACACCACCATCATAACCATCAACTTAATTCTACCTATTAAAAACCAAACTTCAATTCTTAAATAAAAACCCCCAACTTAATTAACCCAAATCAATTTTATTTTCAACAATATGACCATGGACTGGATAGATCATGCCAATTCAGGTGTTTCGATTCCTATCCAAGTTCAATATTCTGGACAGGGAAAAGTATCGAAACGGGGAGTTTTGCAAAGTATCAAGGAAAAATATGGGGTGAAGTGAGATTATTCCGTTAATTGTGATCCTTGTTGATAAAGTTACCACCCCCTTGTTGTTTTCAAGATTAGTACATATGATTAGGGGAAAAAATGCAGATATGTCTACGCCTGGCATACGGCACTAGGTTACTGGGGCGGGGTAAGTCCAACATCGGAGGAGATGAAGAAATACCAGCCAAGATCATTTATCAGTTCAGTCACCTGGTACTTGAGCCAAGTCGTTTGTGGCACCGTCCTCTGTGTAGAGGACAAAGGGGTCACATTCATTGAGCCCCCGAGAATTCGCGACTTCTATAATGATTTCCACCACTACCTCGCAAGTTGGGTATGATGGAGTGAAGGTAGATGATCAGAATCTATTAGAAACTCTTGGTTCTGGTTATGGAGGCCGTGTTGCCTTGACCAGAGAATTCTAGGAGCTCTCGAGGAATCGGTGATCGATAATTTCAAGGATATCAGCTTGATCAGCTCTATGTGCATGAGCACAGATTACTTATACAGGTCCGTTTTCTCTTCGTAAGAAGCAACATGTTGCAGACAACATGAGCTGAAATGACTCCTATCTTGTACAGTGCAAAGAAGGTTGCTGTCGCTAGGGTATCTGAGGATTTCATGCCAACAGAGCCAACATTTCAGACGACGCACATTGCTGGCGTTGCCTACGCACGTCTTCTAGCAGGAGAAATAGTTTTCCAGATTGGGACTTGTTTCATGTAAGATGGCTTCTGCTCCTTCATTGAATTTGCTTTATTTGCATTGGTGACTTTTGAAAGCAAGTTTTATTATACCAGTGAGGATCTAAGCTAACTTTCTGCGATCATTCAGAGCAATCACTATACGGCCAAATTCCATGCTGCAGCAATGCAATAGTTGCATGTGCAAGTATATGTCAGTGGCTATTAAGCAATGTACCCACCCCCCCCCCCTCCACTGCCCCCCCCCCCCCCCACCTTAGCCATTGCCCTTTCCATGCTCCCCACCTTTTTTCCCCCCCCCCTCTGTGTACCCCTTTGAAGTTCTAATACAAGTACCAATGCTGATTAACCATGTAAAAACAAATATGAAAGAATGACAGAAAAACTAGCTTCCACCACAGTGAGATGTAGAGTCCCAGACATAGTAATTAATGTACATGCATCAAGGTGAAGCCTCACTACTGGCCCCTCACGCTATCGTTTGTTGTTCCTTTACATTTTTATCTCCCTCGGCATGGACCTCCACAGGAATAATGAACCAAAAGATTGCCACATCTCCTCTAAGTCCGCTGTCGAGTCTCAGGCATTATCACATAGACAAACAAGTAGACAAAGATAGTGATCGCCCATGATAAGCCGCCTTCTTGTTCATAGCGATCACAATCTTCGCCTAGTTGTTCATCTAGCTGGTAATGCCAGAGACACGAGAGCAGACTCTGAAGGAGATGTGGCAATTTTTTGGTTCATTATTCATTTGGAGGTCCGCGGAGAGGGAAATAGAAATGCAAAGGAATAACAAAGCAATAGCGTGAGGGGTCAGCAGTAAGGCTTCACCTCGATGCATGTACATGAAACTGCTGTCTAGGACTCTAATATCTCAGTCTGGTGAAGCTGTTTTTTGTCGTTCTGTCATATTTGTTTTTACATGCTTAACTAGCATTTGGTACTTGGTATTAGAACTTCAAGCTATTTGTATGAACTTCATTAATCTAGTCGACTTTCTTCTTTGTGGATGGAATTAATCTGATACTGACCATGTCATGCGTGATCTGGTCACTACTTGACAGTTACAGGGGATAGCACTATTGCGATTGTTGATATTCTGATGGATTTCTTATTGTTTATTTTAGCATAATATCTATTCTACTTTTTACTCCAAGAAACTTGCTTCCATTTTGTGTGTGTGTTTATTTTAGCATAAGATCTATTCTTATTGTTTAAATGGAATAGATATTTTAAATGGTCTAATCCGATAAAGGGTGAATATCTACTACCTCATGATTCAACTTGGGGAATTTGTTGTATTGTAAGCACCACAATCACTGAATAACATGAAGACATTATGAAATAATGGCATATGAACCATGTTAGACATTGTGAAGCACATAGGTTTTGTGCAATAAGTCCTGTTAACCAAAATAAGCACATAATCTAGTATCTTTCTTTGTTGGATACTGTGTCAATATTATTTAACGCTTTGGGGAGTGATCCATCTCTAATACTTTTAGCTTGCAGTTGAAATGTTTTGTTGGGATGGTGGTAGTAGTCTATCGCTACTATTCTAGGAAGAACCACCCAAAGGGACTATGGATCACATAGCCAAAATACTTAGCTTTAAGCTTCTCCAAGCTCATACTCAACTTGTAACTTTCGTGTCAATTACTGCAAACAGTCGATTCAATAGGAGTCCCACTCGTCGATTTTTGGTGGCTCGATTAACCCTAGTACAATATTGGAAAGTATTTTTAACTTCGTACAACCACAA
>JAGVVM010020285.1:0-17859 GCA_019149425.1 Psidium friedrichsthalianum
TTTCCTCGGACAACGAATAAAACAATCCATAATCGACAGTACCTTTCAAGTACCTCAAAATCCTCTTGTTGCCTTCAAATGCGTTACCGTGGGTGCTTTCATATAATGACTAACAATCCCAACGCTAAACAAAATATCCGGTCGAGTGCACGTCAAGTACCTTAGACATCCCACGAGACTTCTGAACAACGTCGGATCTATCTTTTCCCCCTCGTCATTCTTGCACAATTTCGTTCCAACCTCTATTGGAGTATCTACTGGTTTGCTATTCAACATATTGAATCTGTTGAGAACATCCTTCACATATGCCTCTTGACCAATAAACATTCCATTATCAATTGCTTCACTTCCAATCCGAGGTAAAACGACATGAGGCCGATGTCTGTCATCTCGAACTCTCGTGCCATATCCTTCTTGAAATCTTCAAAGAGACTCGAATTATTTCCTGTAAAAATCAGATCGTCCACGTAGAGGCATACAAATAGACTATCTCCGTTTTTATCCATCTTTACATAAAACGCATACTCATGAGGGCATCTCGCAAAACCTTTCTCCAAAAATACGTATCAATCCGACTATACCATGTCGCAGCGCTTGCTTGAGACCGTACAAAGCCCTCTTCAACTTCAAAACTTTTCCTTCTTCCCCTTTCACCACGTAGCCTTTTGGTTGCTCAATAAAAACATCATTATCAAGAACACCGTTAAGAAACGCCAACTTCACGTCTAATTGAAAAATCCTCCAATTCTTTTGTGCTGCAAAAGAAACCAGAAATCTGATGGTTTCCATACGAGCTACCGGGGCAAATACCTCCTCATAGTCTACTCCATGTCGCTGCGCATACCCCTTCGCGACAAGCCTCGCTTTATATTTTTCAACGACACCTTCTGCATTCTTTTTCTCCTTAAAAATCCACTTCACGCCTATTGACTTTTGTCCCGCGGGAAGAGAAGCAAGTTCCCACGTGTCATTCCTTTTTATGGCTCGAATTTCCTCATCCATGGCTTGTCTCCACTTTTCCTCCTTGCTTGCTTCTTCAAAACTCAAATGTGTCGTATCAGACAAAAGACAAAACATTGAGACATCATCGATTACCTCCGTGTTCTCATACAGATCTTGGATAGTTCTCATCCTTCTTGGCCTACCAGTAGAGTTTTCGCCTGACAACGACACACCACGAGGAGGGATCTACGTCGTCGAAGAAGCTACGGGCTGCAACAACTCCTCGCTTTGAACGTCCTCGTCAAAACAGAAAATACTCAACGACGGCATCTTCTTGTGACCCCCAATTCCAAAACCTTCTTCATCAAATTCCACATCACGACTCACAACAATCTTCCCTTTGATCGGACTATAGAGCTTATATCCTTTCGATTTTCCGTCGTAGCCGATGAACACAAACTTTTCGCTGCGATCGTCAAGCTTAGATCTCTCTTGTTCTGGCACATGCTTGTAGGCAATACTCCCGAAAATCCTCAAATGAGAGACATCCGGCTTTTTTTCACTCCACGCTTCAAGTGGGGTTCGATCTTTTAAGCCTTTCGTCGGACATCGATTTATGAGATACACTGCATATGCTACCGCTTCAGCCCAGAACTCCTTAGGCATCTTCTTATTTTTCAAGATACTTCGGGCCATGTTGAGGACGGTCCGGTTTTTTCGTTCGGCCACTCCGTTTTGTTGTGGTGATCTTGGAACTGTGAGAAACCGCCTAATCCCTTGCGCTTCACAAAAATTGTTAAAATCACCAGAAATAAACTCTCCCCCTCCATCGGTCCTTAATGACCGAATTACATAACCACTCTCTTTTTCGACCATAACCTTAAAATTCTTAAAAACATCAAAACACTCAGATTTTTCTTTCAGAAAATAGACCCAAGTTTTTCGACTAAAGTCATCGATAAAAAGTAAAAAATAATTACTTTTACCAAATGACGACGGCTTGATCGATCCGCAAACATCAGCATGGATTAATTCAAGCGGCTTCGTCGCTCTTGACATTGCTTCCTTCGGAAAACTTTTCCTAGCATGTTTCCCAAGTAGACACGCTTCACAAAGCTGATCTGGATGGTTGATCAAAGGCATCCCGTTCACTATCTTCTTCTCGGACATCATTTTCAAGTCACGAAAATTAAGGTGTCCCATCCTCATATGCCAACACCATGCGGGATCCTTCACACCTATTTGCAAGCATCTCGGCACCTCTGTTTGAATAAGAAGCGAAAACATCCTGTTCTTCGACATCATCACCTTCGCAATCAAGTTGGCAATCCGATCCCGTAGCCAAAGACTATGATCCTTCATTAGAATCTCGTAGCCCTTCTCCATAAGTTGTCCCAAACTCAAAATATTGCTCTTCAATTTAGGGACGTAATACACATCGGAAATAAGCTCGTGAGTACCATCCTTCAACCGAATCAAAATGGTTCCTTTGCCTTCAATCTGAATTTTAGAGGTGTCTCCGAACGTGACACTTCCGCCGCCTTCTCTTCAAGATCCACAAACTTTGATTTGTCGCCACACATGTGGTTACTCGCGCCGTTGTCGAGATACCATTGGCTGCCTTCTCCATCAGCCTCTTGGTTGAGCGCGAACAACAACGTCGGCTCTTCCGCTTCTTGTTCCTCAACTAAATTAGCCTCCACTTTCGCATCATGGACATACCAGCAATCTCGAGCATAATGACCCATCTTATGACAATTGTAGCACTCGATCTGCGATTTGTCGTACCCTCTTTCATATTCATCTCTTCCTAGTCCTCGTCCGCGTCCGCGTCCTTTTTCTCTTCCTCTACCATGACCTCGTTGATTTTCTTGAGGTTTTTCTTCATTGGATTTTTCTCCTTCCTGATTTTTTCCGCGACCTCGACTGCGACCATGTGAATAACCACGACCTCGACCACGATCGCGGCCACGATGAAATGAACTCCCCTTTTCACCAACCATGTGTTTGGCCTGGAGAGCTTGCTCAATCGGCTCCTTGTATTTGTTCATCCGCTCCTCGTGTACACGCAGTGATCCGTTTAATTCATCAACGGACATCATCTCCAGATCTTTGGTTTCTTCAATCGCCACCATGACATGGTCGAAGCGACGATCCAAAGACCGCAAAATCTTCTCGATCACACGAACATCTTCCACGTCTTCACCATTCCTCTTCATCTGGTTGATGACGGACAAGACCCGCGTGAAATAGTCGGAAATTGACTCCGACGCCTTCTGGTGAATAGCTTCAAATTCTCCCCTCAACATCTGAAGCCGTACCTTCTTCACCTTATCGACTCCTTGGTGAGAATTCTTGAGAATTTCCCACACCACCTTCGAAGTTGAAGAACTAGCCACTTTTTCAAACATGACATCGTCTAAACACTGATGGATGATGGATAGGGCATGTTGATCTTTCTTTTTGTTTTTTTCGTACACTTGTACGAGGGCCAACCGCTCGTCCTCACCAGGCTCCTCAAATCCGCTATCCACGATTCCCCAAACGCCCTGGGACCCGAGTATCGCCCTCACTCGGATAGACCAACTGTCATAGTTGTCCTTCGTAAGATGGGGATACTGGAAAGCCAACGACATCCTATGGTTCTGATACCAGTTTGTTGGAATAACGACGGGCCCTCACACTCGAGCACGCCGAGAAGAGAAACACAATCTGATTTTAGGGGAAAAACAACAACTTCAGCTCTCCTTACGATTCAACCTTACAAACACCAATTTAAAGGAAAACAAAAAAACTGAACATCTACCCAAATTAAAACAATTCGGCGGTTACCAAACACCACCATCATAACCATCAACTTAATTCTACCTATTAAAAACCAAACTTCTATTCTTAAATAAAAACCCCAAACTTAATTAACCCAAATCAATTTTATTTTCAACAATATGACCATGGACTGGATAGATCATGCCAAAAATTCAGTGTTTCAGCTTCCTCTCTGTGTCTTAATATCCTCCCTTGACCGGCGGAGAAAAAGAACGAAACGTGTCTTGCTCGTCTAAGAAAGTGACTTCATCGATTTAACTCTCAGAACAGAAATCAAAGTCCCCATCATTATCTCAATGGATAGCTGGAAATTGCTGGAAATTCCATAACCATTGCTTGGAGTATACAGGGCGCTCCAAGAATTCCCCGTCTTTCCTTGCCTCTTTTGCCTGCAACACTTGGTGGTCCAAAGGCGACAATTAACTTTCAATATCAGAACAAACCTTCTTGATTTTTAATCCTTTGTTTCCCTGTATGCATGGAACTTTAAAGCCACTCGTAGTAGCTTCGTGGCCAGTCAGCTCGCACAAGGTCAATACCGTCGTATCTCTCGAATTTGCAGTTCTCGGAGGGCACTTTGCTAGCACAACGAGTGATTTCGATGCTGTGGGCTTCCCTGGAGATGACTGATTTGTCGTTGGATTACGAGAGATGACGCAGCAGAGAGCAAACAACTGCAACGACCTAATGCGGTACGCGCATAACCTGCACAAAAGAAACAAAAGGCACCACAAAGAGTCAAGGACTTCTCCAAGTTTCACATCAGTGGGTGTGAGTATAACAGGAGTGAATATGCATCTTCTTGCATGTAAATCCAGAGGAAGAAAGGACAAGATGCTTTTTTTTCAATTAATGAGATCTCCCTTCAAAGTGGCTGTGAATTTGTGAATAAAGCCCCAAGAGAGAGAAGTTTTCTCTCTTTTCATATTGCAGCCCCTCCTCTCTTTCTTCTTCCATGCATTTCCTTCTCTGTATATACCGTGTGTTTTGATTTTTTCAAGATCAGGACGTGACAATCAAATCAAACCGTTTAAAATAGCTATTTCATTTAAACAAAAGAAAAATTGGACAGCAGATTTATTGGAGTAAATGGAAGAATAGGTATTATGCTAAAATAAATAGCCAGAATATCCATCTGAATATCAATAAATCAAAATAGTGCTATTCCCACTACCATACAAGCAGTGAGCAGATACAATGGTGGCATGGTGAATATCACCATTAATTCCTTCTATAAAGAAGAATGTCGACTAGATTAAATGAAGACCATACAAACAGCTTTGAAGTTCTAATACCAAGTACCAATGCTGATTAACCATGTAAAAACAAATATGAAAGAATGACAGAAAAACTAGCTTCCACCACAGTGAGATGTAGAGTCCCAGACATAGTAATTAATGTACATGCATCAAGGTGAAGCCTCACTACTGGCCCCTCACGCTATCGTTTGTTGTTCCTTTACATTTTTATCTCCCTCGGCATGGACCTCCACAGAATAATGAACCAAAAGATTGCCACATCTCCTCTAAGTCCGCTGTCGAGTCTCAGGCATTATCACATAGACAAACAAGTAGACAAAGATAGTGATCGCCCATGATAAGCCGCCTTCTTGTTCATAGCGATCACAATCTTCGCCTAGTTGTTCATCTAGCTGGTAATGCCAGAGACACGAGAGCAGACTCTGAAGGAGATGTGGCAATTTTTTGGTTCATTATTCATTTGGAGGTCCGCGGAGAGGGAAATAGAAATGCAAAGGAATAACAAAGCAATAGCGTGAGGGTCAGCAGTAAGGCTTCACCTCGATGCATGTACATTGAATACTGTGTCTAGGACTCTAATATCTCAGTCTGGTGGAAGCTGGTTTTTTGTCGTTCTTTCATATTTGTTTTTACATGCTTAACTAGCATTGGTACTTGGTATTAGAACTTCAAAGCTATTTGTATGAACTTCATTTAATCTAGTCGACTTTCTTCTTTGTGGATGGAATTAATCGTGATACTGACCATGTCATGCGTGATCTGGTCACTACTTGGACAGTTACAGGGATAGCACTATTGCGATTTTTGATATTCTGATGGATATTCTTATTGTTTATTTTAGCATAATATCTATTCTACTTTTTCTCCAAGAAACTTGCTATCCATTTTGTGTGTGTGTTTATTTTAGCATAATCTATTCTTATTGTTTAAATGGAATAGATATTTTAAATGGTCTAATCCGATAAAGGGTGAAATATCTACTTACCTCATGATTCACTTGGGGAGAATTTTGTTGTATTGTAAGGCACCACAATCACCATGAATAACATGAAGACATTATGAAAATAATGGCATATGAACCATGTTAGACATTGTGAAGCACATAGAGTTTTGTGGCAATAAGTCCTTTTAACCAGAAATAAGCACATAATCTAGTATCTTTCTTTGTTGGATACTGTGTCAATATTATTCAACGCTTTGGGGAGTGTCCATCTACTAATACTTTTAGCTTGCATTTGAAATGTTTTGTTGGGATAGGTGGTAGTAGTCTATCGCTACTATTCTAGGATGAACCACCCAAAGGGACTAATGGATCACTAAGCCAAAATACTTAGCTAAGCTCTTCCAAGCTCATACCAACTTGCAACTTTCGGGTCAATTAACATGCAAAAGTCGATTCAATTAGGAGTCACCACTCATCGATTTTTGGTGGCTCGATTAGACACCCTAGTAAAATATGGAAAGTATTTTACTTCTACGAACCAATAGTAAATAGGTTCGGGAACTTGATTACACTATCTATTCAACTAGTGCCCTTTCAGTACCTAACTTTCATTTATTTCGTAAAATGCCAGGCAGTCTTTATGCCAATTATGAGTCATAAAGTTATCATCCCCTAAGGTGTCCATGTAAATTTTTTAGTTTATTATATCCTAACCATGCTATAAAGAAAAAAAATTAATCTATTGAAAATGCGCAATCAAGTTAAATCAAAATGTAAATGCACAAACAACGGCCTAGCATTTATTGCTATGAACATTCAAGATCCTATTGTATAAGTCCTAAGAGCTCATTCAATTTTGAGTCCAATTTTTGTCTAAAGATTTTAACATTTTTTATGCTAAGCCTAAAATGTTCATTAAAATTCCTAAACTATGTGACATATAATTTAGAAAAATATAAAATTAATTCTAAACTAGAATTAGACAAAAAAAATCTAGTAAAACTAATCAAAATCTAATTTCCTTTTTGGAATTTGTTTTATTATTGGAAAATGATCCGGATCAGGCCAAGAGCCCGACCCACTCCGTGAGGATCTGACCAGGTTGGTCTAAAGCCCAGTTAGAGAATGGCCTATTCGGGCATTAATTTCGTTCAGCCCATTAATCTCCTCTAACCAGCCTAAGCCCAAATCTTAAGTTTGACCGAACCCAATTCTCAGCCCAACATTATATTTATCTTTTTCATATTTTCCCATTTCTTCTTTCTTTTCTTTTTTTACATTTCCTGTTTCTTTTTATTTTATTAGTTTTTGTTTGCGGTCTTCTTCTTCCCCGAGACCTCTCTTCCTAAAACCTCACCGTAGCCTCTCCACGCCGATTCTCAAGGCTGACCTCACCTTCCTCATCAACCGATCACGGCCATTATCGAACCGCAATCAAAAACCAAAATGAATCTCCAATTACCATTATTCATTTCCAACCACCGCATTTTCCAACTCAAAATCAAAACTCTACTCTACATATACATATATAGACATATATGTACAAGGAATAGAGAACTAACACGGACGGCCTTAAACCGTGGCTACCATCATCAAATGAGCAGCAAATTCAACTTCAATATTCCTCCACGGTCTAGCATCAGAAACCGAACATCATGTTACGAAACCAAAGAAAAGTAATGAAATAAACTCGATTAGATCAGTCAATGAAGTAAATGTTGATCAATCTTAGATCTAAACACCGTCCAAAAGCTAATAACACAAGATCAGATTCAATGTTCTCAGACAAATCATCAAACGGTTCTTTGAATCCAAGACTATCGAGGAGCATGGGGAGAAGAAATTTACCTGGTTCCGCACCAAGGAAACGTCACCGGAATCGACAACGACAGAGACGAAAGCGCCGGGACTAACTCAAGGAGCGGAATTCCTCTCTATTTTTCTCCTTTTTCTTCTTTTCTCCCTCGTTCTCTCTCTCTATGAATCTGTCTCTCTTTTCCGAGCGACTGAAATTTTTGAGAACCTCCAGGTGATCTCCCTCTTTCTGTTATATCCCCTCTCGAAACTGATTCTGTTAGCAACCTTCGGGAACGTCAACGAAACTTCAACAAATTTGTTAGCACGATGTTATATCCCATTAATCTTATCTCCCTCTTTCTGTTATATCCCCTGATCTTATCTCCTCAAAACCGATTCTGTTAGCACTATGCCCGTTTCTCTTCCGTCCCCGGCGGTGACGCACGCCCACCTGTCACCAGGGATTCCGTCAATGACGCTCGCGGTTTGCTTCCTCTCTTCGTTTTGATCAAGCGAGCGGAAGAACTTCACTTCCTTCACTCGGGCCGGGCTTGACGCATTCATTAACAAATTGGAAGAGTGGAGACTTGGGCCCAAAAACGAAACAAAATCCAGGGAAAGTCGGCCCAAATGTAAGCAATTTGATGGGCTTGCACAAGCCTCTTCTGGATTTTTGCATTCCTATTAATTTGTTTTTTTTCGTGGCCATATTTATTTGTGCCCTCTTTTGTTTATTTTTACTTTTTTATTTTTGTGTCAAATGACGTGTGTCAACCTTTTTTTTTTTTCTTTTGAAAGGGGTATCAACGTTGACTTACAACATATATTGCAATTGGATGATGCAGCTCTGAAGCTAATATGTTGTTTTTTTTTTCCAGCATACGTTGCTACATCACGACTCTTGGGGTATGTAAACATTAAGCTGTTTAAATGATGAGTTGTTTGCTTATTAATCCACTGTCTTTCACATATTCTATCACATTGTCGTATCTTGAGTCCTTGACATCTCACCTCAAAGTTGGAATTGTTTCTGTGATTATAGCCCTGTGATATCCTAATCTGGTCTTTGGCTACATTGTGAAGATGTAATGCTCCCCCTCTCGTGTAGTTTTCTCCTCACTAGTTTTCATAATTGAGAACTCATATAGCATATTATGCTATATGAGTTCTCAATTATGAAACTAGTGAGGAGAAAACTACACGAGAGGGGGAGCATTACATCTTTCACAATGTAGCCAAAGACCAGATTAGGAATATCACAGGGCTATAATCACAGAAACAATTCCAACTTTGAGGTGAGATGTCAAGGACTCAAGATACGACAATGTGATAGAATATGTGAAAGACAGTGGATTAATAAGCAAACAACTCATCATTTAAACAGCTTAATGTTTACATACCCCAAGAGTCGTGATGTAGCAACGTATGCTGGAAAAATAAAACAACATATTAGCTTCAGAGCTGCATCATCAATTGCAATATATGTTGTAAGTCAACGTTGATACCCCTTTCAAAAGAAAAAAAAAAAAGGTTGACACACGTCATTTGACACAAAAATAAAAAAGTAAAAATAAACAAAAGAGGGCACAAATAAATATGGCCACGAAAAAAACAAATTAATAGGAATGCAAAAATCCAGAAGAGGCTTGTGCAAGCCCATCAAATTGCTTACATTTGGGCCGACTTTCCCTGGATTTTGTTTCGTTTTTGGGCCCAAGTCTCCACTCTTCCAATTTGTTAATGAATGCGTCAAGCCCGGCCCGAGTGAAGGAAGTGAAGTTCTTGCCGCTCGCTTGATCAAAACGAAGAGAGGAAGCAAACCGCGAGCGTCATTGACGGAATCCCTGGTGACAGGTGGGCGTGCGTCACCGCCGGGGACGGAAGAGAAACCGGGCATAGTGCTAACAGAATCGGTTTTGAGGAGATAAGATCAGGGGATATAACAGAAAGAGGGAGATAAGATTAATGGGATATAACATCGTGCTAACAAATTTGTTGAAGTTTTCGTTGACGTTCCGAAGGTTGCTAACAGAATCAGTTTCGAGAGGGGATATAACTGAAAGAGGGAGATCACCTGGAGGTTCTCAAAATTTCAGTCGCTCGGAAAAGAGAGACAGATTCATAGAGAGAGAGAACGAGGGAGAAAAGAAGAAAAAGGGAGAAAAATAGAGAGGAATTCCGCTCCTTGAGTTAGTCCCGGCGCTTTCGTCCCTGTCGTTGTCGATTCCGGTGACGTTTCCTTGGTGCGGACCAGGTAAATTTCTTCTCCCCATGCTCCTCGATAGTCTTGGATTCAAAGAACCGTTTGATGATTTGTCTGAGAACATTGAATCTGATCTTGTGTTATTAGCTTTTGGACGGTGTTTAGATCTAAGATTGATCAATATTTACTTCATTGACTGATCTAATCGAATTTATTTCGTTACTTTTCTTTGGTTTCGTACATGATGTTCGGTTTCTGATGCTAGCTGTGGGGGAATATTGAAGTTGAATTTGCTGCTCATTTGATGATGGTAGCCCACGGTTTAAGGCCGTCCCTGTTAGTTCTCTATTCCTTGTACATATATGTCTATATGTAGACATTGTAGAGTAGAGTTTTGATTTTGAGTTGAAAATGCGGTGGTTGGAAATGAATAATGGTAATTGGAGATTCATTTTGGTTTTTGATTGCGATTCGATAATGGCCGTGATCGGTTGATGAGGAAGGTGAGGTCAGCCTTGAGAATCGGCGTGGAGAGGCTACGGTGAGGTTTTAGGAAGAGAGGTCTCGGGGGAAGAAGAAGACCGCAAACAAAAACTAAAAAATAAAAAAGAAACGGAAATGTAGAAAAAGAAAAGAAAGAAGAAATGGGAAAATTATGAAAAAGATAAATATAATGTTGGGCTGAGAATTGGGTTCGGTCAAACTTAAGATTTGGGCTTAGGCTGGTTAGAGGAGATTAATGGGCTGAACGAAATTAATGCCCGAATAGGCCATTCTCTAACTGGGCTTTAGACCAACCTGGTCAGATCCTCACGGAGTGGGTCGGGCTTCTTGGCCTGATCCGGATCATTTTCCAATAATAAAACAAATTCCAAAAGGAAATTAGATTTTGATTAGTTTTACTAGATTTTTTTTTTGTCTAATTCTAGTTTAGAATTAATTTTATATTTTTTAAATTATATGTCACATAGTTTAGGAATTTTAATGAACATTTTAGGCTTAGCATAAAAAATGTTAAAATCTTTAGACAAAAATTGGACTCAAAATTGAATGAGCTCTTAGGACTTTATACAATAGGATCTTGAATGTTCATAGCAATAAATGCTAGGCCGTTGTTTGTGCATTTACATTTTGATTTAACTTGATTGCGCATTTTCAATAGATTAATTTTTTTTTCTTTTATAGCATGGTTAGGATATAATAAACCTAAAAAATTTACATGGACACCTTAGGGGATGATAACTTTATGACTCATAATTGGCATAAAGACTACCTGGCATTTTACGAAATAAATGAAAGTCTAGGTACTGAAAGGGCACTAGTTGAATAGATAGTGTAATCAAGTTCCCGAACCTATTTACTATTTGGTTTGTAGAAGTAAAATACTTTTCCATATTTTACTAGGGTGTCTAATCGAGCCACCAAAAATCGACGAGTGGTGACTCCTATTTGAATCGACTTTTGCATGTTAATTGACCCGAAAGTTACAAGTTGGTATGAGCTTGGAAGAGCTTAAGCTAAGTATTTTGGCTTAGTGATCATTAGTCCCTTTGGGTGGTTCTTCCTAGAATAGTAGCGATAGACTACTACCACCTATCCCAACAAAACATTTCAAATGCAAGCTAAAAGTATTAGTAGATGGACACTCCCCAAAGCGTTAATAATATTGACACAGTATCCAACAAAGAAAGATACTAGATTATGTGCTTATTTCTGGTTAACAAGGACTTATTGCCACAAAACTCTATGTGCTTCACAATGTCTAACATGGTTCATATGCCATTATTTTCATAATGTCTTCATGTTATTCATGGTGATTGTGGTGCCTACAATACAACAAAATTCTCCCCAAGTGAATCATGAGGTAAGTAGATATTTCACCCTTTATCGGATTAGACCATTTAAAATATCTATTCCATTTAAACAATAAGAATAGATATTATGCTAAAATAAACACACACACAAAATGGATAGCAAGTTTCTTGGAGTAAAAAGTAGAATAGATATTATGCTAAAATAAACAATAAGAATATCCATCAGAATATCAACAATCGCAATAGTGCTATCCCCTGTAACTGTCCAAGTAGTGACCAGATCACGCATGACATGGTCAGTATCACGATTAATTCCATCCACAAAGAAGAAAGTCGACTAGATTAAATGAAGTTCATACAAATAGCTTTGAAGTTCTAATACAAGTACCAATGCTAGTTAAGCATGTAAAAACAAATATGAAAGAACGACAAAAAACCAGCTTCCACCAGACTGAGATATTCAGAGTCCTAGACACAGTATTCATTGTACATGCATCGAGGTGAAGCCTTACTGCTGACCCCTCACGCTATTGCTTTGTTATTCCTTTGCATTTCTATTTCCCTCTCCGCGGACCTCCAAATGAATAATGAACCAAAAAATTGCCACATCTCCTTCAGAGTCTGCTCTCGTGTCTCTGGCATTACCAGCTAGATGAACAACTAGGCGAAGATTGTGATCGCTATGAACAAGAAGGCGGCTTATCATGGGCGATCACTATCTTTGTCTACTTGTTTGTCTATGTGATAATGCCTGAGACTCGACAGCGGACTTAGAGGAGATGTGGCAATCTTTTGGTTCATTATTCCTGTGGAGGTCCATGCCGAGGGAGATAAAAATGTAAAGGAACAACAAACGATAGCGTGAGGGGCCAGTAGTGAGGCTTCACCTTGATGCATGTACATTAATTACTATGTCTGGGACTCTACATCTCACTGTGGTGGAAGCTAGTTTTTCTGTCATTCTTTCATATTTGTTTTTACATGGTTAATCAGCATTGGTACTTGGTATTAGAACTTCAAAGCTGTTTGTATGGTCTTCATTTAATCTAGTCGACATTCTTCTTTATAGAAGGAATTAATGGTGATATTCACCATGCCACCATTGTATCTGCTCACTGCTTGTATGGTAGTGGGAATAGCACTATTTTGATTTATTGATATTCAGATGGATATTCTGGCTATTTATTTTAGCATAATACCTATTCTTCCATTTACTCCAATAAATCTGCTGTCCAATTTTTCTTTTGTTTAAATGAAATAGCTATTTTAAACGGTTTGATTTGATTGTCACGTCCTGATCTTGAAAAAATCAAAACACACGGTATATACAGAGAAGGAAATGCATGGAAGAAGAAAGAGAGGAGGGGCTGCAATATGAAAAGAGAGAAAACTTCTCTCTCTTGGGGCTTTATTCACAAATTCACAGCCACTTTGAAGGGAGATCTCATTAATTGAAAAAAAAAGCATCTTGTCCTTTCTTCCTCTGGATTTACATGCAAGAAGATGCATATTCACTCCTGTTATACTCACACCCACTGATGTGAAACTTGGAGAAGTCCTTGACTCTTTGTGGTGCCTTTTGTTTCTTTTGTGCAGGTTATGCGCGTACCGCATTAGGTCGTTGCAGTTGTTTGCTCTCTGCTGCGTCATCTCTCGTAATCCAACGACAAATCAGTCATCTCCAGGGAAGCCCACAGCATCGAAATCACTCGTTGTGCTAGCAAAGTGCCCTCCGAGAACTGCAAATTCGAGAGATACGACGGTATTGACCTTGTGCGAGCTGACTGGCCACGAAGCTACTACGAGTGGCTTTAAAGTTCCATGCATACAGGGAAACAAAGGATTAAAAATCAAGAAGGTTTGTTCTGATATTGAAAGTTAATTGTCGCCTTTGGACCACCAAGTGTTGCAGGCAAAAGAGGCAAGGAAAGACGGGGAATTCTTGGAGCGCCCTGTATACTCCAAGCAATGGTTATGGAATTTCCAGCAATTTCCAGCTATCCATTGAGATAATGATGGGGACTTTGATTTCTGTTCTGAGAGTTAAATCGATGAAGTCACTTTCTTAGACGAGCAAGACACGTTTCGTTCTTTTTCTCCGCCGGTCAAGGGAGGATATTAAGACACAGAGAGGAAGCTGAAACACTGAATTTTTGGCATGATCTATCCAGTCCATGGTCATATTGTTGAAAATAAAATTGATTTGGGTTAATTAAGTTTGGGGTTTTTATTTAAGAATAGAAGTTTGGTTTTTAATAGGTAGAATTAAGTTGATGGTTATGATGGTGGTGTTTGGTAACCGCCGAATTGTTTTAATTTGGGTAGATGTTCAGTTTTTTTGTTTTCCTTTAAATTGGTGTTTGTAAGGTTGAATCGTAAGGAGAGCTGAAGTTGTTGTTTTTCCCCTAAAATCAGATTGTGTTTTCTCTTCTCGGCGTGCTCGAGTGTGAGGGCCCGTCGTTATTCCAACAAACTGGTATCAGAACCATAGGATGTCGTTGGCTTTCCAGTATCCCCATCTTACGAAGGACAACTATGACAGTTGGTCTATCCGAGTGAGGGCGATACTCGGGTCCCAGGGCGTTTGGGGAATCGTGGATAGCGGATTTGAGGAGCCTGGTGAGGACGAGCGGTTGGCCCTCGTACAAGTGTACGAAAAAAACAAAAAGAAAGATCAACATGCCCTATCCATCATCCATCAGTGTTTAGACGATGTCATGTTTGAAAAAGTGGCTAGTTCTTCAACTTCGAAGGTGGTGTGGGAAATTCTCAAGAATTCTCACCAAGGAGTCGATAAGGTGAAGAAGGTACGGCTTCAGATGTTGAGGGGAGAATTTGAAGCTATTCACCAGAAGGCGTCGGAGTCAATTTCCGACTATTTCACGCGGGTCTTGTCCGTCATCAACCAGATGAAGAGGAATGGTGAAGACGTGGAAGATGTTCGTGTGATCGAGAAGATTTTGCGGTCTTTGGATCGTCGCTTCGACCATGTCATGGTGGCGATTGAAGAAACCAAAGATCTGGAGATGATGTCCGTTGATGAATTAAACGGATCACTGCGTGTACACGAGGAGCGGATGAACAAATACAAGGAGCCGATTGAGCAAGCTCTCCAGGCCAAACACATGGTTGGTGAAAAGGGGAGTTCATTTCATCGTGGCCGCGATCGTGGTCGAGGTCGTGGTTATTCACATGGTCGCAGTCGAGGTCGCGGAAAAAATCAGGAAGGAGAAAAATCCAATGAAGAAAAACCTCAAGAAAATCAACGAGGTCATGGTAGAGGAAGAGAAAAAGGACGCGGACGCGGACGAGGACTAGGAAGAGATGAATATGAAAGAGGGTACGACAAATCGCAGATCGAGTGCTACAATTGTCATAAGATGGGTCATTATGCTCGAGATTGCTGGTATGTCCATGATGCGAAAGTGGAGGCTAATTTAGTTGAGGAACAAGAAGCGGAAGAGCCGACGTTGTTGTTCGCGCTCAACCAAGAGGCTGATGGAGAAGGCAGCCAATGGTATCTCGACAACGGCGCGAGTAACCACATGTGTGGCGACAAATCAAAGTTTGTGGATCTTGAAGAGAAGGCGGGCGGAAGTGTCACGTTCGGAGACACCTCTAAAATTCAGATTGAAGGCAAAGGAACCATTTTGATTCGGTTGAAGGATGGTACTCACGAGCTTATTTCCGATGTGTATTACGTCCCTAAATTGAAGAGCAATATTTTGAGTTTGGGACAACTTATGGAGAAGGGCTACGAGATTCTAATGAAGGATCATAGTCTTTGGCTACGGGATCGGATTGCCAACTTGATTGCGAAGGTGATGATGTCGAAGAACAGGATGTTTTCGCTTCTTATTCAAACAGAGGTGCCGAGATGCTTGCAAATAGGTGTGAAGGATCCCGCATGGTGTTGGCATATGAGGATGGGACACCTTAATTTTCGTGACTTGAAAATGATGTCCGAGAAGAAGATAGTGAACGGGATGCCTTTGATCAACCATCCAGATCAGCTTTGTGAAGCGTGTCTACTTGGGAAACATGCTAGGAAAAGTTTTCCGAAGGAAGCAATGTCAAGAGCGACGAAGCCGCTTGAATTAATCCATGCTGATGTTTGCGGATCGATCAAGCCGTCGTCATTTGGTAAAAGTAATTATTTTTTACTTTTTATCGATGACTTTAGTCGAAAAACTTGGGTCTATTTTCTGAAAGAAAAATCTGAGTGTTTTGATGTTTTTAAGAATTTTAAGGTTATGGTCGAAAAAGAGAGTGGTTATGTAATTCGGTCATTAAGGACCGATGGAGGGGGAGAGTTTATTTCTGGTGATTTTAACAATTTTTGTGAAGCGCAAGGGATTAGGCGGTTTCTCACAGTTCCAAGATCACCACAACAAAACGGAGTGGCCGAACGAAAAAACCGGACCGTCCTCAACATGGCCCGAAGTATCTTGAAAAATAAGAAGATGCCTAAGGAGTTCTGGGCTGAAGCGGTAGCATATGCAGTGTATCTCATAAATCGATGTCCGACGAAAGGCTTAAAAGATCGAACCCCACTTGAAGCGTGGAGTGAAAAAAAGCCGGATGTCTCTCATTTGAGGATTTTCGGGAGTATTGCCTACAAGCATGTGCCAGAACAAGAGAGATCTAAGCTTGACGATCGCAGCGAAAAGTTTGTGTTCATCGGCTACGACGGAAAATCGAAAGGATATAAGCTCTATAGTCCGATCAAAGGGAAGATTGTTGTGAGTCGTGATGTGGAATTTGATGAAGAAGGTTTTTGGAATTGGGGGTCACAAGAAGATGCCGTCGTTGAGTATTTTCTGTTTTTTGACGAGGACGTTCAAAGCGAGGAGTTGTTGCAGCCCGTAGCTTCTTCGACGACGTAGATCCCTCCTCGTGGTGTGTCGTTGTCAGGCGAAAACTCTACTGGTAGGCCAAGAAGGATGAGAACTATCCAAGATCTGTATGAGAACACGGAGGTAATCGATGATGTCTCAATGTTTTGTCTTTTGTCTGATACGACACATTTGAGTTTTGAAGAAGCAAGCAAGGAGGAAAAGTGGAGACAAGCCATGGATGAGGAAATTCGAGCCATAAAAAGGAATGACACGTGGGAACTTGCTTCTCTTCCCGCGGGACAAAAGTCAATAGGCGTGAAGTGGATTTTTAAGGAGAAAAAGAATGCAGAAGGTGTCGTTGAAAAATATAAAGCGAGGCTTGTCGCGAAGGGGTATGCGCAGCGACATGGAGTAGACTATGAGGAGGTATTTGCCCCGGTAGCTCGTATGGAAACCATCAGATTTCTGGTTTCTTTTGCAGCACAAAAGAATTGGAGGATTTTTCAATTAGACGTGAAGTTGGCGTTTCTTAACGGTGTTCTTGATAATGATGTTTTTATTGAGCAACCAAAAGGCTACGTGGTGAAAGGGGAAGAAGGAAAAGTTTTGAAGTTGAAGAGGGCTTTGTACGGTCTCAAGCAAGCGCTGCGACATGGTATAGTCGGATTGATACGTATTTTTGGGAGAAAGGTTTTGCGAGATGCCCTCATGAGTATGCGTTTTATGTAAAGATGGATAAAAACGGAGATAGTCTATTTGTATGCCTCTACGTGGACGATCTGATTTTTACAGGAAATAATTCGAGTCTCTTTGAAGATTTCAAGAAGGATATGGCACGAGAGTTCGAGATGACAGACATCGGCCTCATGTCGTTTTACCTCGGATTGGAAGTGAAGCAATTTGATAATGGAATGTTTATTGGTCAAGAGGCATATGTGAAGGATGTTCTCAACAGATTCAATATGTTGAATAGCAAACCAGTAGATACTCCAATAGAGGTTGGAACGAAATTGTGCAAGAATGACGAGGGGGAAAAGATAGATCCGACGTTGTTCAGAAGTCTCGTGGGATGTCTAAGGTACTTGACGTGCACTCGACCGGATATTTTGTTTAGCGTTGGGATTGTTAGTCATTATATGAAAGCACCCACGGTAACGCATTTGAAGGCAACAAGAGGATTTTGAGGTACTTGAAAGGTACTGTCGATTATGGATTGTTTTATTCGTTGTCCGAGGAA
>JAGVVM010020286.1:0-51854 GCA_019149425.1 Psidium friedrichsthalianum
AGTTCTGATGGATACTTTTGAATAGATAGATTTGTGAACTCAGTTGACATTGGGTAGTCTGAACTATCATCTGTACGGTATTAGTGGAAAGACATACGCTCCCATAGGGAAGGAGAGAATATCGTAATCCGTTTTCATACTACGTGTGCATCATTTTGACCAATAAGAGTTGGCGAAAGTTTTGGATCTCAACTTTTTAAGCCGTGCGAGAACTCTTGAGGATGTGAGTTCCTCATTAGTGCCCTCATGACTCTTACTTTATCCTCAAGATTTTTTTTTGGGCGTTTGCTTCTTAGAGTGTTGCCAATGATCATAGAGGTGATTCGATCTAATGGGACATTTCTAGAAAAGTAGCTGAACTGAAATCGAGAGATTTAAGAAAGAAGAAGATCGATATATCTTTGACTCACAGCATAGTTCGTATTCAATGACCGGATCAATTATGATTGTTTTGTACTTATCATAATTGTGAATACAACTATATTATTTAAAGCGATCAAGAGAGATGTAAATGTGAATGGTCGATCTAGGACCCTGCATACTGAATCTACTCTAATTTGTCTTGCCTAATATGAGCTGCTATATACTCCTAACGATGTATAGCAACGAGCTCTCGTAGTATGCTGGTCCACAGACTATTTGCCAGTATGAACTTTGCAAAGGAAGAGAGTTACAATTAGCCCTCAGTGGGGCAGTGAAGTTATTAGTTCTTGGTGAACTTGTGGGAACTGTTTGCCCTACATGGGCGAGCTGTGAGATTTAGTTGGTGTATAATAGTTAGGGTGTGCGCCCATGCGGGCAAACACTCTTCCATGTCTGTATACTGCCTCAGTTTCCTTTTATTTGAAAAGAGAGAAAAAATCACGTTACAGTGTTTCCCCTGACGTATCAGTTATTTGAGGGTGTGGAGAAAAACTGACGTAGTTGTTCCTCGACGAACGCTCTCTCTTAACGAAGCCTTGGTTCTCCCTCAACACTCTCTCTCTACGACGCCTCTTCGACGAAGCAATATCGGTGGCAAATTGGCTCTTAGCCGTGACAATAAGGTACGACTCCGTTTTCTGTGACGTAGCCTTCGATCGGTGACTCTTTTCTTGGGCTTGATATTTCCGCATAGAATAATTGGGGAATCAGTTTTTTCCCTTCAATTTCGTATTGTTAGATCCCCCACTATATTTTTTAGGCAAAGCGGGCACCAATTCTTTCAAAATTTAAATATTTACATGAGATTTATTATGAAAAAACTTGATTCCATGACAATTGTTAAGTAGCTGATTAGGAAAATTTAATCTCCCCAAGGATAATTGAAACACGAGAGTGCAATATTTAAATTGTTGACACGTGTTGACAGCTAAATTTGACTCCCACGTTCATCATTTATCTCATAATATTAGAGAACGAGTTTGACCCCTAAACAAAAACGTTAGATCACGTGGTTCGTGCATTCGCATTGTCTTAGTCAATCATGTGAAATTTTGTTTAGCAGTACCATGGCTGCATTGAATAAATCTCATTTAAGTTGGCCCGGCATGCTAAATGAACTTGGATTTAGGAGAGAGGAGACCATAAACATATTCGAATTTCCAAGACCGAGCATTCTCGTCGTTTTTATTCTTGCTTTGCCGATGTGTGCACGTGTGTGGATGTTAAAGTTACAAAGTAGTACATAAGATAGGAATACGCTGCTAGCACGAGATAGGAGTGTGAATTTGGCCAAGTTATGTGAATTTTCAGTCTAAACTCTCTTTTTTTTTTTCAGGCCATTGATTCTTAAACTTTTTACGTTTGTTTAATTCAGTCAATCAAGCCAATTTTGGACGAAATCGCTGACATAAGCAACCATCGTACATTGCGCGATCGACATTGACGTGGATAATTTTTAAGAATATTTTACTAATTTTTATATTTGTGCCAATTCAAACATATTGCACGACACGGCCAATTCAGTCTAGACCTTTCAGTTATACCAATTTAATTTCTAACCTTTTCACAATTTACCACTTTATCAATTTCATTATGTCAATTCAGCCATTATACCTTTTGAATTTTCCTGAAGATAACAAGACTGCACGCCACCCTAACCATGATCTTGTGACGTGCGGCCCACCCAACTGTATGCCTCGCTGATGGTCTGCATAGGCCAGAGTTTGTATATTTTGAGTCAAAGAAGCTCTAGTTCATGTCTGAATGTAACTGATAAATGGTCCACGGTGGATTTTCTTTTGAAACCTCATCGACTTGTATCAGGAATGCCCCCCAACTAATGCTAACTTTTGCTTAAACCTTGGCAATCTTTAATAATATTTTAAGATTTTTTTTAATCTTTTAATTTATTTATTGTTATTATTATTATATATATTTTTTAGTTCTTGTTGCTATGTGAGCAACTTTGTTCCCGTCTTATCCGTTAAGTTAAATATATGCGAGTGTCTGGAGGAGTCGATGTCAGGAAGGTGTGCTGGAAAGAATATCTCAGGCTATTGATTATTACAAGTACTATGATCCATAACAATCCTAAAGCACATTTCTTTGAAGAATAATCCAATTCACTTCACTTGAATTACAAATGACCCGCTGGTCGTCATGCATGCATTCAATTTCTCCTGCAATATGTCTAGATTTCTTCTTTCTTGGCCAGTAATTCCTCCTACTAGTTTCACTAGAGTCTACGTGCAATCTGGCCCTGCTGATCGGTCGGTCTTCGATAAAGGCTTGATCCAGCGTGCGGAGGAGATTCTTATTCTCTTGATGCTAGTCCATCTCAATATCTCTCTCATTCGAAAATTCATTTGAGTGTTCACAGTAAGTACCTCCCTATATCTTCTTTGTTTTTTTTTTTTTTTGGTGATTTTACTCAATGCACTTTCACGAGATAAAAATCATCCCCCGTCCAACTTTTATGTGGCTTCGAGGAATCATCACTACATGTCTATACAAAGATGGAATTTTGAAGTTATAAATCCCAAGAGATTAAAGATATGGGAGACCACTCTTCTTGGTAAGAAACATTTTCCATTCTTCTTTTGACCTGAAGTCTCGATCTCTCTGATGTTTGTCGATTTAAGGTACATGTTACTCATGTGCTGCAATGCAAAGGAAAGAAGCATGACCAAAGCTTTTTGCAACCTCATTTTCGTCTTAGCTTTCCTCACGCTCGAATTGATCCATCGTTACTTTGGGCTGCACTAACTGCTCGAATCGAGCACTTATGCTCCGGAAGGCCTTCGAGACAACCTCACCTTCTCCTCCAATCCCTTTCCTCTCGCGCCGACTCGAGCGACGGATCCTTAGACACTAGTGAAGGGAAACCAGGAGATGCCGACGCTGTGCACGGCAGCTTTCCTATCAGGCATGTCACGAAGGATTTATGCGTGAATGTGTGACAAACGCTAGTGTCAGCATCAGAAACAGATCTGTCCAATGGTCGGCGTCATTCCGCTGCTTCGATGGTGCACGCTGCATATTCGGACCGTAACTTCTTCTCGGCCGCGGACCAGAGCCTCTTTATGAGTTTTGTATAATCCAGAGAATGTGGAGAGCCTGCCGGTTCATGAAGCTATTGGACAGAACAATGAACCAGTTGATACCTCCCGCCGCTCAACGCCTGATAAGAATACGCTCACGAGAGGCCCTCCTTCAATGAATCAAGGGGCACTACTCTCTAGAATGACGTTTGTCCAGTTCAGGCCTGACATCCCAGTGTCTCGCTGTGAGATTTTGCCTGCAAAATGCGACTTCAATCTCCTGACGATCGAAAAGGGGAAGATTCGGGGGGCCTATATGGCTTCCGAGTTGCTTCGTCAGGTACGAGATATACCCGTTCCTATGACAAAAGCCTCAAACGCCTTCAACGTCTTGAACGGTAATGGTCTCGCATACTTAAATTGCCTAGCAATAATTGATACGGCAATTAAGTATTTCGAGACCATTACCTTTCAAGACGTTGAAGGCGTTTTGAGGCTTTTTCATAGAACGGGTATATCTCGTACCTGACGAAGCAACTCGGAAGCCATATTAGGCCCCCGATCTCCCTTTTCGATCGTCAGGAGATTTGAAGTCGCATTTTGCAGGCAATTCTCACAGCGGACACTGGGATGTCCAGCCTGCACTGGACAAACGTATAGAGAGTAGTGCCCCTGGATTCATTGAAGGAGGCCTCTCTGTGAGCGTACTTCTTATCAGGTCGTTGAGCGGCGGAGTTATCACTGGTTCATTGTTTGTCCAATAGCTTCATGAACTCGGCAGGCTCTTCCACATTCTCTGGATATACAACTCTAAGAGGCTCTGTGTCCGCGGCGAGAAGAAGTTACGGTCCGAATACTGCAGCGTGCACTCATCGAAGCAGCGGATGGACGCTCGGACCATTGGACAGATCTTTCTGATGCTGACACTAGCGTTTGTCACACATTCCACGCATACATCCTTCGTGACATCTGCCCTGCATAGAAGCTGCCGTGCACAGCGTCGGCATCTCCTGGTTTCCCTTCACTAGTGTCTAAGGATCCGTCGCTCGAGTCGGCGCGAGAGGAAAGGGATTGGAGAGAGGTTGAGGTTGGTCTCGAAGGCGCTTTCCGGAGCATAAGTGCTCGATTTCGAGCGTAGTGCATGCCCAAAGTCGATGGATTCAATTTCGAGCGTGAAAAGCTAAGAACGAAAATGAGGGTTGCAAAAGCTTTGTCATGCTTTCTTTCCTTTGCATTTCAGCACCATGGAGTACACATTGTACCTTTAAATCGACAACATCAGAGAGATCGAGACTTCAGGTCAAAAGAAGAATGGACATGTTTACTCAGAAGAGTGGTCTCCCATATCTTAATCTCTTGGTGATTTTATAACTTCAAAATTCCCTCTTTGTATAGACATGTAGGATGATTCCTCGAAGCCACATAAAGTTGGACGGTGGATGATTTTTTATTCTCGTGCAAAGTGCATTGATTAAAATCACCAAAAAAAAAAAAATCAAGATATAGGGAGTCACTTACTTGAACACTCAAATCCTGAATTTTCGAATTGAGGATATTGAGATGGACTAGCATCAAGAGAATAAGAATCTCCTCCGCACGCTGGATCAGCCCTTTATCGAAGATCCGACCGACTCAGCAGGGCCAGATTGCACGTAGACTCTAGTGAAACTATGTAGGAGGAATTTACGGCCAGAAAGAAGAAATCTAGACTATATGCAGGAGAAATTGAATGCATGCATGGACGACCAGCGGGTCATTGTAATTCAAGTGAAGTTGAATTGGATTTATTCTTAAAGGAACTGTGCTTTAGGATGTATTGGATCATAGTACTTGTAATAATCAATAGCCCTGAGTATATTCTTTCCAGCACACCTTCCTTGACATCTGACTCCTCCAGCACACTTGCATATATTTTAACTTAACGGATAAGACGGGAACAAAGTTGCTCACATAGCAACAAGACTAAAAAATATATATATATATAATAACAATAATAAATAAAAGATTAAAAAATCTTAAAATATTATTAAATATTGCCAAGGTTTAAGCAAAGTTTAGCATTTATGTCTGGGGCATTCCTGATACAAGTCGATGATGGTTCAAAAGAAAATCACCTGTGACCATTTATCAGTTACATTCAGACATGACTAGAGCTTCTTCTTACTCAAACATATACAAACTCTGGCCTATCGAGACCCTCAGCGAGGCATCAGTTGGGTTGGGCCGCCGTCCACGATCATGTTAGGGTGGCGTGCAGTCTTGTTTACCTTCAGGAAAATTCAAGGTATAATGGCTGAATTGACATCAATTGAAATGTGATTAAAGTGGTAAATTGTGAAAAAGTTGAAATTACATTGGTATACTGAAAGGTCTAGACTGAATTGGCCGTGTCGTGCAATATGTTTGAATTGCACAAATATCAAAATTATTAAATATTCTTAAAAATTATCCACGTCAATGTCGATCGCGCCATGTAGATGGTTGGCGTTTAATGTCAGCGATTTTCGTCCAAAATTGGCTTGATTGACTGAATTAACACAAAACGTAAAAAGTTTAAGAATCAATTGGCCTGAAAAAAAAAAAGAGAGTTTAGACTGAAAATTCACATAACTTGCCAATTCACACTTCCTATCTCGTGCTAGCAGCGTATTCCTATCTTATGTTACTTACTTTGTTAACTTAACATCACACCCGTGCACCATTCGGCAAAGCAAGAAATAAAAACGAGAGAACTGGCTCGGTCTTGGAATTCGAATATGTTTATGGTCTCCTCTCTCCTAAATCCAAGTTCATTTAGCATGCCGGGCCAACTTAAATGAGATTTATTCAATGCAGCCATGGTACTGCTAAACAAAATTTCACATGATGACTAAGACAATGCGAATGCACGAACCACGTGATTCTAACGTTTTTGTTTAGGGGTCAACTCGTTCTCTAATATTATGAGATAAATGATGAACTTGGGAGTCAATTTTAGCTGTCACACGTGTCAACAATTAAATTATTCACCTCGTTTTCAACCCTTGGGGAGATTAAATTTTCCTTAATCAGCTACTTACAATTGTCATGGAATCACGTTGTTTTTCATAATTAAATCCTGTTAATATTTAAATTTTGAAAGAATTGGTGCCGCTTTGCCTAAATATACTGGGGGTACTTCTCCTATCCATATTGAAGGGAAAAACTGATTCCCCAATTATTCTATGCGGAATATCAAGCCCAAAAAATTGAGTCACCGATTGAAGGCTACGTCACAGAAAACGGATCGTACCTTATTGTTCACGGACTAAGAGCCAACTTTGCACCGATATCGCTTCGTCGGAGAGGCGTTGTCGAGAGAGACTGTTGAGGGAGAACCAAGGCTTCGTTAAGAGAGAGCGTCGTCGAGAAAAACTACGTCAGTTTTTTTCTCACACCCCTCAAATAACTGACAGTCAGGGGAATATCACTTAACGTGATTTTTTCTCTCTTTTCAAATAAAAGGATAACTGCTAGGCAGTTATCCTCTGGTGGTAGGGTGTGTTTGCCCGCATGAGCGCACACCTTAACTATTATACACCAACATCTCCCACTCGCCCATGTAGGGCAAACAGTTCCCACAAGTCCACCAAAACTAATAACTTTCACTTGCCCACTGAGGGCTAATTGTAACTCTCTCTCCTTTGCAAAGTTCGTACTAACAAATAGTCTGTGTGACCAGCATACTCCGAGAGCTCGTTGCTATACATCTGTTAGGAGTATATAGCAGCTCATATTAGGCGAGACAATTTAGAGTAGATTTAGTATGCAGCGTCCTAGATCGACCATTCACATTTACATCTCTCTTGATCTCTTTAAATAATATATGTTGTATTCACAATTATGATTAAGTACAAAACAATCATAATTGACCGGTCAGTGAATACCAACTATGATGTGAGTCAAAGATATATCGATCTTCCTCTTTCCTTAAATCTCTCGATTTCAGTTCAGCTTGTTTTTCTAGAAATGTCCCATTAGATCGAATCACTCATGATCATTGACAACACTCTAAGATAGCAAACGCCAAAAAAGAATCTTGAGAATAAGTAAGAGTCATGAGGGCACTAATTGAGGAACTCACATCCTCAAGAGTCTCACACGGCTTAAAAAGTTGAGATCCAAACTTTCGCCAACTCTTATTGGTCAAAATGATGCACACGTAGTATGAAATACGTATTACGGTATTCTCTCCTTCCCTATGGAGCGTATGTCTTTCCACTTAATACCGTACAGATGATAGTTCAGACATACCCAATGTCTAACTTGAGTTCACAAATCTACTCTATTCAAAAGTATCCATCAGAACTCACATCTGGCAATGAAGACAGATAAAGTGAAAACATGTGGGTTATTTCACTTTCGGACATTATAAATAATAAGTCCTCATCTTAACATTTTGTTAAGGCGACATTTATATTTCAAGCTCTAGCTCTCAATTATCACCTAGATAATGAGCTTAAAATTGTCTCATCTCCATTTATCACGTAGTGAATGGAGGCGATTACCCGTGTGAGTGGGTCAATCTCCTATCTGTCCGACATACCTTCTCAACATAAAGCACCAAGCTTTAACATCCATAAATATTATAAAAAAAAATTCATAGGCAATAATCTCAAATTTCATTAATAGTGAACTATCAGGGAAATTACAATATCCAGTATATCACATTCTACGCAATCCAAGAGATTTCACATGACTATGAAAAACATCTCTAGGAATCGGTTTCGTCAGCGGATCTGCCAACATTCTATGCGTAGATATATACTGTACGTTCACATCTTTTCGTGCAACTACATCCTTAACGTAGTTATACTTAATGTCTATGTGTTTGGTCTTACAATGGAACTTGGGATCTTTGGTGTAAGCTATCGCTGCTTGGCTATCACAGTATATCAAAACTGGACTTGCAGCCTCGCTAGTAACACCTAAATGTTCCAAAAATCTCTTAAGCCAGACACCCTCCTGCGCTGCTGCTGACAAAGCCACAAACTCGGCTTCCATGGTAGATAAGGCTATGCAATTCTGTTTCTTACTGCTCCACGATATGGCGCCATTATTCAGTAAGAACACATTTCCAGAGGTAGATTTTCTCTCATCTAAATCTCCTCCCCAATCAGCATCAGTGTAGCCCTCAAAATGCAGATCACTTCCTTGATAACTCAACGCATAGTCAGCAGTAGCTTTCAGATACCTCATGATTCTCTTGACAGCAACCCAATGTGCTTGACCTGGGTTGGATTGGTATCTACTCACCAATCCAACTGCATAACAAATATCAGGTCTAGTACACATCATAGCGTACATTAAGCTTCCAACGGCACTCGCATAAGGAACACTTTTCATTCTTTCTTGCTCTTGTGGAGTCTTGGGACACATTCTACGGCTCAGACCTTCACCTTTTGCAATAGGAGTATCAATGGGTCTACAGTCTTGCATACGAAATCGTTCAAGGACTTTATTTATGTATGTCTCTTGTGAAAGAGATAACAACCTTTTCGAACGATCTCTCGAGATCTTAACTCCAAGAATGTACGTAGCTTCACCCATGTCTTTCATTTCGAAATTAGAAGATAGCCAACTTTTGACTGTCTTGACAAACTCCATATTGCTTCCAGCAATAAGTATATCATCAACGTATAATGATAAGATCACAAAATGACCTTTGGATCTTTTGACATATACGCAATTATCTTCATGAATCATCTCAAAATCATATGCCATTACGGCATTATGAAAGCGTATATACCATTGTCTTGAAGACTGCTTGAGGCCATATATCGATCTCAAAAGTCGACATACTTTATGTTTTTGGCCTTTAGTGACAAACCCAATGGGTTGTTCCATGTAGATTTCTTCTTCTAATTCTCCATTGAGAAAAGCAGTCTTTACATCCATTTGATGCAATTCAAGATCCAAGTTGGCCACTATTGCCAGAATAAGGCGAATAGAGGTGAATCTTACAACAGGAGAAAATGTATCTTCATAGTCAATTCCTTCCTGTTGATTATACCCCTTCGCCACAAGGCGAGCCTTATATCTCTCAATCGAGCCATCAGCCTTACGCTTTATTTTGAGAACCCACTTGTTCCCAATGGCTCTACGTCCTTTTGGAAGATCAACTAGTTCCCAAACTTGGTTCGATCTCATTGACTCCATTTCTTCTTCCATTGCTTTCATCCACATTTCCTTATCAGGGCAAGATAAAGCCTCATTGACATTCTTTGGCTCATCTTCATCTTGTGGAGCGATCATGAAAGCTTCCCCTTCGATCTCAAAGCGTCGACGAGGAATGCTTTTACGACTTGTTCGTCGTGGAGAAGATTGTACCCTAGGTACTTCATTCTCTATTACGCTCCCACTAGGATCAAATAGCGGCATCGACTCATCAAGTGGTTGCAATTGAGACTGATTAATACTTAACTCCCCACTTCTCACATTGCTCCCACTTGGATCATTATATCCAACTATCCTATTATCTTGATCCAGTGTCTCAAATAGAGAATAGTCTTCACCTATTTCACCCTTTTTCGGAAAATCATTCTCTAAGAATGTGACATCTCGAGATTCAAACTCAGTTACACTTCCATTGTCTTGCTCGCCTATGAACACATATCCTTTTGAGTGTTCTGAGTATCTTATAAAAATACTCTTTTTGCCTCTTGGACCTAATTTGCCAAATTTATGAGAGGTCTCATGAGTATAGGCAGCACAACCCCAAGGTCTAAGAAAACTTAAATCTGGTTTTCGACCTGTCCATAACTCATATGGGGTGGAAGAAACTGACTTTGAAGGTACACGATTAAGTACATAGACGGCAGTCAACAAAGCATCACCCCAAAAGGTGATAGGCAAATTAGCCTGTGCCATCATAGACCTAACCATTTCCATTAGGGTTCTGTTCCTTCTCTCTGCAACACCATTTTGCTGCGGAGTATATGGAATAGACAATTGTCTTTCTATTCCCTTTTCATCACATAAACTTCTGAACTCATCAGATAAGTATTCTCGACCTCGATCGGATCTCAACACTTTGATTTTCTTATCTAATTGATTTTCCACTAAGGTCATAAATTTCTGAAAACAATCTAATGCTTCAGATTTATGAGAGATCAAATAGACATATCCAAATCGAGTAAAATCATCTATAAAAGTGATGAAGTAAACAGCCCCATGCCTTGCCCTAACATTCATAGGACCACAGATGTCAGTATGGATTAATTGCAATGGGAATTCAGCCCTTGTTCCTTTTCCAAATGGCTTTCGAGTTGTTTTTCCCACGAGGCAATGCTCACAAGTAGGCAATTCAACTTTCTCAATATTGCCCATTAAGCCCTCTTTGGCTAATCTATTCATACGCTGTTGACCAATATGGCCAAGTCTTGCATGCCATATGTTCACATCATTATCACTGGAATGAGTAGATGTGAATAGGGAATAACAAACATTCACATTAGTGTTTTCAACATCCAACACAATAAAGCCATCCACAAAATAACCTGATCCGTAGAAAGTTGTACCTAACAACAAATCCACACCATTGTCATGAAAATTCATATAGAAACCAAGCTTAACCAAAACCAACACAGAGACAAGATTTCGACGAATCTCTGGAGCATATAGAACATCATGTAGGAACAAAGTGCGACCACCTCGCATGATAAGTTGGCATGTGCCAACTCCTTTAACTTCGACTCTTGAATTATTCCCTACATAAATCCACCTAGCTCCATGTGGAATTCGTCGAAATTCCACAAAGGTATTCCTATCTCTGGCTACATGGTCTGTGGCCCCTGAGTCTACAGTCCACAAAGGATGAGATTCGGTTAGAAATATAGAACTTGAAACGTAACTAATACTTTCAAGTATTTTAAGGGTTTCTACCTTCTTCGGCTCGCTACAGTCACGAGCGAAGTGACCCTTCTTGCCACAGTTATAACATTTCATTCTAGAAATGTTCTTCTTGGGACGTTTCCCTTTGCCATGCTTCTCAAATTTCGGTTTCTTATCAGATGGTCTCGCTCCTTTACCTTTCCCTTTCTTAAAACCTCCAGAATGCTTGTGCTTGGAGCTCGAAGCTCCATGTGAACTAGTGCCAGCAAAATAAACATCAGTCTGTATCTTATTTGCCAGAAGCGATCCTCCTCTAGCTCAAGGTGGCGCATTGCATCCTCAAAGGTCTTAACATTCTCGTTGTGGGTCAGGTTGACTTTCATGTGCTCCCAATTGTGGGGCAAAGAGCGGATCACTGCCTGCACCTGCTGCTCGTCAGATAATGTGTGACCTGCATCCTTCAGCTCACTTATCATGTTCGACATGCGTCTCAAATGCTGCTTCATATTATGCCCATGTGGCATCTTGTATGTGTCGAACCTGATAGTGAGCTGCCTTAGTTTGGTGACGGATGTCTGCCCAAACCTAACCTTCAATGCATCCCACATATCTTTGCATTTTCATGCTGTCTAAATTCACGCATGATATCATTATCCATACTACTCAGCAACGTAATGCGAGCAGTGGAATTCTTCTTCTTCCAAGCAGCGAAGGCCTCCTTATCCCTCCTGTGCTGCGCAGTGGTTCCATCTTCTGGTTCTATCATGACCAGGTTAAGGGCTTCTAATGCCTCAAGCTCTTCTAGCACATACTGATTTTCATATTCCAGATCTCATAATTGTCACCATTCAGCTTCTCGCCCTTATTGAGCTCAGCCACAATGTTCTTCGAGGCAGTTGCCATTGTATCTGAATTTGAGGTGTTTTAGACATATTGCACGAATTAATATTGCCTAATATTTATGGATTCTATTTACACTAACTGATTATATTAATGCATAATCTCACGTAAGGACTTAAAGTCGAAAGTTCACTAAGTTCCCAATCATCGTCTAAGGATCCTCATTTGAAATTATCATTAATGTAATCATTTAGGTAAAATATTGAGTTCTTTCAAAGTTACCCAAACTATTTAGAACTCCCTACTCAAAAAACGTATAATACCACTAAAGTATTATAAACAGAAATTCACATTTCATTCATAACTAAATACTCATGAAATATGTACAAACGATATGAATGGAAATGACATAAAGAGAAATATTTACAAGTGACAAACGAACGAGAAATCAAATAATATCAGATCCAATAATGTTTTTCATAAACAGGAAAAGACTCAATAAACTCGTCGGGAAACTTCTTAACTCTAGAAGGTGTCCCTATAGTGGCTTTGGCAAACCATTGGGTTTACGCCAAGGAGAATTCTGTCTCCTCCAAGACCCATTCATAGCAAGAGTCGATGTTTTCTTTACTCCAACCTTGATGAACTCTCTCAGGAAGTTAATTCTAAGTTCTTTATATGAATAGGGGCCGTTTTTCCATAAGTAATCATAGACCTCATGCCATTCCATAGGAAGAGTACTTCTCAACGCTTTGACTTTTTCAAAGTCTACCATGACATGACCCCTCCAAATGATTTCTTGTATCATTTTATTGACCCTAATGATATGTGTCATCATGTCGACACCACCATCCCATTGGTAAACTTCCAATTCACCAACAAGCCTTGCAAGTGTCAATTTTTCCTCTTCATTTCTTGGGAATACAGGAATTCGCACCATGTGGTATTCCATAGTTCCTACAACAAATGCGGGACAATATGGATTACTAAAATCCATTATCAAAGAGTAATTACGAACATATCGTAATAAAAGGACACGCAAAGTAAAGACCATACAAGCACCTCTAATGTTGACCTTTTTTTTTTTCTTTTCCTTTTTTTTGGTCAACGGTCAAAGTCAACGGTCAACGGTCAAAGTCAACGGGTCAACGGTCAAAGTCAACAGGTCAACGATCAAAGTCAACAGGTCAACGATCAACCGTCAAGGTCACGGGTCAACGGTCAAAGGGATTGGGCTGGGCCCATCGTGTGCGGGCTAGGCCCATCGCACGCGGGCTCATGGCCCGTCTATTATTCAAATAAAAGACTAGCTGATTTTAAACCCTAAAAGGCTACATAGCCAAGTGGTCTGGCCTTCAAAGCCCATGGGGAGGTCGTGGGTTCAAAACCCAGCAACCACATTCAGTTCCCTTTTTTTTTTTTGTTTGAAACCGCCGCCGGAGACCAGCGGCCACTACGGCCACATTCGATCTCCGTTTTTGACCCATAATATATCAAAACGCTCGAATCGATAAGTACTTTCTATATACCCAAACAAAATGCATTTTTGACTAACTATAATCCCAGAATAGCCGTGAACAATAACGACGAAAATTAATCTTTTCTAACAGTTTTCTTGGTTTTCACCAAACAACGCAAGGCTGTTCAAGCAATCGGGAAACAACAACGCTATGCTCTAATACCAATGAAGGAAAAACTGATTCCCCAATTATTCTATGCGGAATATCAAGCCCAAGAAAATTGAGTCACCGATCGAAGGCTACGTCACAGAAAACGGATCGTACCTTATTGTTCACGGACTAAGAGCCAACTTTGTACCGATATCGCTTCGTCGAAGAGGCGTCGTCGAGAGAGAGTGTTGAGGGAGAACCAAGGCTTCGTTAAGAGAGAGCGTCGTCGAGAAAAACTACGTCAGTTTTTTCTCACACCCTTCAAATAATTGATAGTCAGGGGAATCACACGTAACGTGATTTTTTCTCTCTTTTCAAATAAAAAGATAACTGCTAGGCAGTTATCCTCTGGTGGTAGGGTGTGTTTGCCCGCATGGGCGCACACCCTAACTATTATACACCAACAGAAATCATAGGGAAAACTTCATTATTATCATGCACGAAGTAAATCATCAGTACTGTAATCGAAGACAAAAGATGAGGCCGTCATGACCTATGGGTAAATTGGTTAAAAAATCCTAATCCTATTGCATTTTTCTAATTCAATCGTAAGCTTTTTGCATTTATGTCTATTCAATCCTAAACCTTTTTTTTTGTGTCAATTCGATTATAAACATTTCGTATTTGTATCAATTCAATCCATCCAGCCAACTTTGACTGGCCGGTGCTAACATGGATGCCGACCAACGCTAATGGGCAATATTTAATTATATTTTATATCTTATCAAATTTTTTTATTTTTTTTTTTAATTCATCTTCTTCCTCCAACCGACGAGGTCTCGACCTCATCGGCCATTGGAGCTGTTGCTACTGGGTAAGCTAGAGCGGACATTGTTGGGCGAGCTCGGCCTCGCCCAACCATGGCTTGCCCAAATCTAGCGAAACAAGGCGTGCAAGAATTCAAAAAAGAAGTGACATTGACCCTGTGCGTGTCGAAATGACCTATTGGGATATTGGACTCGTGTGTTACTAACGTGTCTGGAGAGCTGACCACATGTTAGTTGCATGTCGGAGAGTATTGGGGTATCAAAGAGTGCTGGACACGACATGATACGGAGGCCCCTGAAGAGTGTCGGTGCTTCATAGGTCCGCAGTTGTCTTCCCACCTGTGAAAAGTAACCCGATTGAAGGACAAAGTCCACTAAATATTAGTTCTCCATGTCCACACACACAGTCAATGACGCGGTTATACTAAGCCCAGCGTGTCATTTATTATTCGAGTAAAGTTGAATTGGATTTATTCTTTAAACGAAAGGATTTGTTAGAATGCCTTAGTTTGCATTCTTGGTAATAATACTTTCATTGACATCTCTCTCCTCCAGCCAGCACACTTAGATATATTTCAACTTAGCGGATAAGATGGCAGAGAATTCCACTTATGACAAGAGGATTAAATCAAGTCCACATGTGATCTATTGAGGAAAAATGGCCATGACCAAGAGCAGCTAATCGAATCCGAACTGTACGGATTAGTTGACTCCGTCGGGAATTAATAAAGTGTGGCTCATGAAACATGCATTGACATATTTAGCAGACTTTCCCGACCTCCATTTAGTTAACTTTTGCTGTGGGGTCTTGGCAGCAACAACTATTATTTCGTGCTTTTAGCCGGCGAAAAAGCTTGGTCGGAGACACGGAAAATATCGATAGCCTTTTCGAATAAGAGGGTGACGGTTTATGAAATGAGAGTCGTTTTCGATGTGCTTTTCGGATCATCAGCGAATCATTCGGACGATCGAGAGTGGCGTTATCAAGAATCTGTTGTCCTAGACCATTTTTTGCTTCTTACTGGACCAAGAGATAAGAGAATTTTCAAGAAGGAACAAAGTCTTTCTTCAGGATGTCGCATTGATAATGTTATTCCAAGGCACCTACAAGGCATAAACGCTCAAGGCACATAAAAAAAAAAAAAGGGAGATAATTACCTAATCAGTCCTCAGTCTACTATACCAACGTTCAATTAGTTCTTAAAGTTTCCAATTTTGCAAACATAGTGTTAACCATTTTCATGAAATTCCAAAAATGTGCGTCTTTCCAGCCAATTGCCAACGGGAACTCCTGATGTTGCAATCTACAAGTTGTCCACATCAATCAGTCGCCTAAGATGCTGGACATTCGCCATTTCTGGTGCTATGCGATGGGATTGATCTTAGCAATTGGTTGAAAAGATTACATTGAAATTCCGAACGAAGTTTAGGATTACATCGTCAAATTTGGAAATTTTATGACTAATTTGAGGTCCGTACTATAGATATAGGGCTAAATTGGTAATTTTCCCCACAAAAGAAGCTCTCAATTTTTCACTTCCAATATATAATTAAATGCAAAATTCCTTATAAAAGAGAATAATACCAATTATATATATATTATATATATTAGTGCACACACACACATTACAAGTCCCTAGGGAAAATCCGATAAGGGAGAATGAGAGACCATTAAAAAAAATCTCTAAGAATAACTACTGAAAATAAAATGAAATGACATAACTAACTGAAAATCTAAATTTAACTCAAATAAAAAGAAAATATCAAGCAAGAAAATCCTAAATCTATCAAATAACTTATGAAAATAAAAAATCGATGCGCCTCACATCATTCTCCTATATGAAAAAGCTCGGACCCTGGCTTTCCTTCTTCAACAACTTCATCTTTTTCTATGAGAACCTCATCCAACTAGAAGTCTTCTTCTTGTTTTCATGCAAAACATCATCAACCCGAAAATAAATGTTCAAACCCGAAAAAAAGAAGTTTGTATTTTGGTACTAGTTAGTATTCTTAAACCGTCAGAGAAAGTTGATAGTTTCATAAAACGTTGGCAAATATCTAATGAGTAATCTGGAAAAATAGTTATCAATCCTTGTTATTTATCCAAGGATTCTTGACACTTATTTTCACTTAACATTATTTACTAGAATGAAAAAGAAAAACCCCTTTTTTTTTTTTTATGCAGATCAGTAGAATTCTGCTGTTACAAGAGCTATCCTCTCTATTGTCTTGAAGAGAAAAAGAACTAAAACCATAATAAGCTAATAGAGTTGAGAGCAATATGCTTCTCTAACATTCATAATTAAGGACAGAAGAATGAGTTCTCTGCTTTATTCTTCGATTTCAGGTTGCTATTGTAGAGAATGGACTTCAACACTCTGTAATTTGGAGCTTAAACTCTTGTTCCTTGCAAAAGAGAGCCTGCATTCTTTGTAATATACCTGGTTTTGACCTCTTGGCTCATGAATTGTACATTGATCAGTGGATTTCTGAGTTTGCTCCATGATCTGTTCCCTCTCTCTATCTAGGAGCCACATCAGTTAGACAGCCGCTGACCACTGAACATGGTGGAGTTATCTTGCTGCCGCTATTGAGCTTCTCGCTGGATCGATTCGATTTTCGATCTTGAGATTGTTGTTTGTGCGTCGTATTTGGGATGAAGAATGTGGGTTGCTCGGAGCACGGAGAGGCTAACGGAATCAGCACTACTAAGCATAAGAACATTGTATGCGTAGCAGGTCGGGCTTCTTTGTCGTTCTGAACGCAAAGCAAGCCAATGTGAATACATCTGACAACTTCATTTGCAGAGATAGATTCACCCTCGCCAGCCATTGCCAGAGAGGCTGAGGAATGGCCGGCGGGGGTCGCCAGCCGGCAGTAGGCGAGGCGGACCTCGCCAACCCTGGCGAGGGCGAGGCCTGGCCGTTGATGGCGAGGTCAGCCTCGCCCAGCCATGGAGAGGTTGGACCTCGCAGAACTGAGTGAGGTTGAGCGTCGCCCAAATCTACGATGGCAAGGCCCCGTTAGCCATCCCCCACCCGTTGCCGACCATTGCCACTGATTTGGGCGGCAGCAACAAGGGCTGACAATATTTTAAAAATATTTTAGCTTATTTTGTAAAAAGTCACTCCATGTGGCGTCCACGTGGATTGATTTTTTTAAAAAAAATCGCCACTTGGATGCCATCTGGATTGACTTTTTTTCAAAAAATTCTATGTAATAGTAAAAAATTAATAAAAAATGCCACATCAAATATTTGGCAGAATACGTGGCTATTGGTACTAAAGTGATCATTTTTTTGTCCGATTTGACACTTAATTGATCCAAAAAAATTCACATCAAAATGAGTGCTGTACGCAAATATTATCACTCTACTTGTTCTTTTGCCTTATCTCTGCATTGTAAATACTCTCTCTCTAACACTAGACAGCCATTCCGGATCACAAACCCTGATGCTTAGTTCATTACGCACAGGTGCAAATCGAACCCTTCATCGAAGATCCGACCGACTCCGCGGGGCCAGGTCCCGCATAGGCTCGAGTAAACTAAGCAGGAGGACTTTACTGGCCAAGAAATAAGAAATTGAGACTATATGCATGAGAACTTGAGTCTTAGTTGCGGCTTCCACAAGAGTAGTTAAGCACCGGGTTGCATGGATTTCCTTATAGTTTACATGCCTGGACGACCAGCGTTTCATTTATTAATCGAGTAAAGTTGAATTGGATTTATTCTTTAAACGAAACGTTTGTTAGGATGCCTTGGCTTATGTTCTTGGTAGTAATCAATAGCGTTGACCTTGCTCTTCCCAGCACACTTTCTTTGACATCTCTCTCCTCCAGCCATCACACTTGCATATACTTCAACTTAATGGGTAAGATGGGAACGAAATTCCACTTATAACAAGAGGAATCAATCAAGTGCAAACGTGATTAATTGAGGAAAAAATGGAATGATCAAGTGCAGAATACCGTCGGAAACGGATTAGTGTACTTCGATTGGGGATTAATAAAGAGGTTGCTAGCGAAACATGTGTTGACAAAATTAGTAGCCTCTTTCCGGCCTCCATTTTGTTGACTTTTTCAATTTTGCCAGTGCAATCATAAATCTTTGTACAAAAAATTCCAATGTAAGTCTTTCTGGCCAATTGCCGCCCGAAATTGCTAAGGTGTTAATCCATAAGTTGAAATTCTGGCTTTCATTCTTCAACAACTTCATGTTTTCCACGGGAAACCTCATCCAACCTTGACTCTAGATTAACTGAGAAAGCTCATCCCCTGAAATCTTCTTTTTGTTTTCATAAAAGACATCATCTATCCCGAAAATAAATGTTCAAACTCGAAATCACTATCTTTTGAAATGGAAATTCGGAACTCGTAAACATTTTATTGAACTTGAAGTTCAAAACCATCAGCTTTTGATGGTTGTTTTCAAGAACATCTGCACATGCATGGATTTGATTGATTTACTAGCTTCCTTCTGTGGGTTACCAAGGTCCATTCTTCAATACAGTCTGTAATTTGGAGCTTAAAATCTTGTTCCCTGCAGAAGAGAGCGCAAAACAAAACCTCATGGCTCACGAATTGTACGTTGATCGGTGGATTGATGAGTTTGCTCCATGATCTTTTCCCTCTCCCTATCTAGGAGCCACATCAGTTAGACAGCCGCTGACCACCGAACATTGTGGAGCTATCTTGCCGCTGCTGTTGGGCTTCTCGCCTGATCGATTCGATTTTCCATCTTGAGACTGTTTGTGCTTCTCGCTTGGGATGAAGAATGTGGGTTGCTCGGGCACGGGAAGGCTAACGGAATCAGCACTACTAAGCATAAGAACAACTGTATCCATGGCAGGTCGGGCTTCTTTGTCGTTCTGAACGCAGAGCAAGCCAATGTGAATACATCTCATCACTTCATTTGCAGAGATAGATTCCCTCAGTGCCGGATCCACAATTTCCAACGGTGCTCCAACTCTCCAATTTTCCCAAACCTAGAAAATATGTTGGTACTGTCATTAATTTTACCAAAAATGAATGAAATTGCAGGATCAAACTGTACTCACATAGTCGAGAAGGCCCGCATCATGATCTGCTATATAAGAATACTGATTCTTCTTGGCGGTTATAATTTCGAGCATTAGCACACCAAAGCTGAACACGTCAGATTTTACTGAAAATTGTCCATACATGGCGTATTCAGGAGACATGTAGCCACTGCGAAGCAGTTCAAAGAGAAACATAGTTGTGATTCTCGTGAAATCAAGATGTTAAGACACTATATACTTTAAACATTGGAAAATCCAAATAAAGGCCAAATATATATTAGCATCATACTTGCAAATTATCCGGTGGATTGTTCCTACCATCAGCGGAAAAAAAAACGTGAATTTGAACTTACTAAGTTCCGACGATTCTGTTCGTACTTCCTTGAGTCTCCTCAGCACCAAAAATCCTTGCCATACCAAAGTCGGAGATTTTAGGGTTCAGATCGTCATCGAGCAAAATGTTGCTAGCTTTGAGGTCACGATGGATTATTCGGAGCCGAGAATCTTCGTGAAGGTAAAGAAGACCGCGCGCCACTCCCACCATGATCTTGTGGCGTGCTGCCCAATCCAACTGTATGCTTCGCCGAGGGTCTGTTTAGGCCAGAATTTGAATATGTTTGAGTCAGAAGAATCTCTTCTTCATGTCTGAATGTAACTGACAAATGGTCACATGTAATTTTCTTTTGAAACCATCCTCAACTTGTTTGAAGAATGTCCCTAGACATAAATACTCAACTTTTGCTTAAAGCATGGACATTTTTTCTAGATCGTGACCAGGATTGGAAAGAAAAAACTGAACTGGGTGGAATGGAATGACTTTTAAAGAAGATGAAGAGTGAGGCGCGCACCGAAAAGCAACTGGTCGAGGCTTCCATTGCGAACGTATTCATAGACTAGTATCGTTTCTTCTCTTTCCATGGCAAATCCTAATAGCCTCACTAGGTTTCTGTGCTGAAGCTTGGCTACCAATTCCACTTCGTTTCTGAATTCCTGCACGCCTTGTTTTGAGCTTTGAGACAACCTTTTTGCTGCAATTTTTGTCCCACAAGGAAGTGTACCCTGCAAACGACAGAATACGAATCAAGATCCCATGTTACGACAGAATATGATTAGAAATTGAGTCTTTAGGCAGTGCTTCATGTCATATCTCTATGGGAGAACTTCTTACCCAGTAAACTGGACCGAACCCACCTTCCCCTAATTTGTTGTGATTCGAGAAGTACGCGGTGGCGGCTTCAATTGCACACACATCAAATTGTAGGGAATGTAGTTCTGAGAGTTCGCTCCCAACTGTGCAGCAGTAAGCCATCAACTCTCCGATATGAATAAACTGTAAATGAAAGGACTAACGCAAGCAGTGTAGATCAATGACATTTCTCACCAATAGGTTTTTCTTCGACACCGTTTGTCTTGTTCCTTTCTCTTTTGAGCATAAAGCAGAGCACAACGCAAAGTAGCACGACTGCTGAAGTTGCAGAAGCGATCCCGATGACTAGTCTTGATGGAGGTTGCCTTTTCTTGTCCACTGAAATTTCATATGTTGAAGGCTTCATTAGTATAGCGGCATTACCTTCTAGCAAATAATTGATACAGGCAATTAAGTATTTCGAGATCATTACCTTTCTTGGCTTTTTCATAGAACGGGTATATCTCGAATCTGACGAAGCAACTCGGAAGCAATACTCGGCCCCCGATCTTCTCCTTTTCGTTCATCAGGAGATTTGAAGTCGCATTCTGCAGGCAATCCTCACAGCGAGCAACCGAGATATCAGGCCTACACTGGACAAACGTATAGAGAGTAGTGCCCCTTGATTCATTGAGGGAGGCCTCGCTGTAAGCGTACTTCCTACTGGGTCGTTCAGCGGCCGGAGTTATCAACTGGTTCATTGTTCTGTTCAACAGCATCATGAACCCGGCAGGCTCTTTAACATTCTCTGGATTATAACCACCCAGACGAGGTGCTGTGTCTGCGGCCGAGAAGAAGGTACGGTCCGAGTACTGCAGCATGCACTCATCGAACCAGAGAATGGACGCTCTGACCATTGGACAGATCTTTCTGATGCTGACACTAGCGTTTGTCACACATTCCATGCATACACCCTGCGTGACATCTCCCATGCATAGGAAGTTGCCATGCACGGCGTCGGCGTCTCCTGGCTTCCCTTCGCTAGTGTTGAAGAACCCGTCGCTCGAGTTGGCACGAGAGGAAAGGGACTGTAGGAGAAGGTCGAGGCTGGTCTCGAAGGCGCTTTCCGGAGCAAAAGTGCTCGAATTCGAGCAGTAGTGCTCGCTGATAGTGACGATCGATTCCGTTTCAAGGGTGAGAAAGCTAAGCACGAAAATGAGGGTTGCAAAAAGCTGTGTCATGTTTTCTTTCCTTTGCATTTCAGCACCACGGAGTACATTGTACCTTTAAATAGACAAACGTGAGAGAGATCAAGACTTTAGGTCAAAAAAAGAATGGAAAATGCTTGGTCAACCCCGTGTATTATAAGGTGTCAAGAACAGTGATCTCCCATATATTCATCTCTTGGTGATTTTCGAACTTTGGAATTCTCTATTGGGTATAGCCATGCCGGATTATTCCTCGGAGCTCTAATATTAAAAGTGGCCGGTGGGATGATTTTTTAGTATTGTCATGCAAAATGCATTGACTAAAATCACTGAAAAATTAAAGACATAGGAAGTCACTTAGTGTGGATACTCAAAATAGAGGATAAATCATGCCTCATGCCTTCAATAGGAAATGCAACCCGATTAAAGGACAAGTCCTATAAACATCTCGAATAATTGTCCAAAAAGTCCTAAATCTGTTGTACGGAGGCCAATTCACTTCTGAACCTTTCAATTGTGTCAATTAATCCTAACAATTTGCCAATTTTGTCCTCAATCTTTCAATTATGTTTATCTGGTCCTAAACCTTTGGAAATTTTGTTAATTTCGTCTTAAATTTACTATTTGGAGAGTTAATTGAAATGACTATATTGGCAAATCGTTAAAAGGTTTAGGACTAAATTGACAACTTATTAAAATATTTAGAACTAAATTGACATAATTAAAAGGTTTATGACTAAATTAATGAATTGGAATCGCCAAAAGGTTTAACACTAAATTGACATAAGTAAAAGGTATAAAACTGAATTGGCTGCCGTACAATAAATTTAGAACCTTTTAGACAATTTATGCACTCTAAATATCAAGCCCTCTCTCTGTTGTGCTCTTCCACTTACCGACTTCAGCATCGGAGGGTCGCTCTAATCGTGAATCCTGGTTCCTAATAATTTCTCTGTGGACACAAATCGAACCCTTCAATGAAGATCCGACTGACTCCGTCGGGCCAGATTGCACATAGACTCTAGTAAACTATGTAGGAGGACTTTACAGGCCAAGAAAGATGACTATATACATGAGAACTTGAATCTTTTTTGCGGCTTCCGAAGGAGTAGTTAGTAACGTGGTGCATGGATTTCATTATATTTGACATGCATGGACGACCGGCGTGTCATTTGTTATTCAAGTAAAGTTGAACTGGATTTATTCTTCGAAAGAAACGTTCATTCAAATGGATTAGTTTATTTTGTTTGTAATAATCAATAGCCCTGAGTACATTCTGCCCAGCACACCTGCTTTGATCACATCTCTCTCCTCGAGTACACTTGCATATATTTTACTTAACGGACAAGATTAGAACGAAATTGCACACATAACAACAGGATTGAATCAACAGTTTAACTCCAAAGTCAAGCATAAGGTGCCTCCATGAGTAATTCCAGTTTCATATATATGATCTAGAATCGCTTTCTCAATGTTCGGTGGTTGGCCCATCCCATACCAACCCTCACTATTTCGTTCTTTGGATTATGGGTGAGCACCTTCCCAGGAGGCCGCTCATCCTAAGAGTACTCTCATCTAAGCATGCGTAACTTTAGAGTTCCAAAGCTAAGCATTGTCGTTATGCCAAAAGGCACATCCGTGAGTAAATTCTAATGTGTGTGTGCAACTCTAAAATCGTTCTCTCCCATGTTTGGTGCACAATTCAGTTCTTTCCTTCCCCTTTCCCCATCTTAGAAGATTGCTATGACTTGCTCCTTGTCTAGACCCTCAAGTCTCAACGACCGCCCCCTGCCCTCATCGTATTGGGTCATCACGTATCATGCTAACCCAATCTAAGAATGCTGAGGTCATAATAAATATGGCATTGCATGCAAAATGTGCAAATTTGGTGCATTGAGGGAAAAGGGCTCCCATTTTGGAACAGGACCGGATAAGCAAATTTACCTCCCTAAGAAGGGCATGATCAAGTGCAAAATATCCTGCTAATCGATTCCGGACCATAGCAAAGGGATTAGTTTACTTCATTTCGCCAATTAATAAAGATTTGGCTTCCAAAACATGCATCGACCTTTTTCAGTAGCTTTTTCGGCCTCCATTTAGTTGGCTTTTGTTATAGGGTCTTCGCAGCAACAGCTATTATTTCATACTTTTAGCCGGCAAAAAGGCTTGGTCGGAGACACTGAAAACATCAGTGACCTTTTCGAAGAAGAGGGTGATGGTTTATAAAGCTACGGTCATTTCCGATGTGCTTTTTGGGCATGCACATCAGAGACATCGTTCGAGCAATCGAGAGCGCCGTTTCAAGAATCCTGTTATCCTAGCCGATGTTTGAGAAGGTGCGAGCGAAGCTACGAATGTTCGGAACGTTAACATCCTCTTACGCTCAATTCCTCCTCGCTACACGGCGCATCAACGGTCTGCTTCTTATTGCACCGTGAGACAGGTGAATTTTCAAGAAAATAACAAATTTCTTTTTTTGATCTCTAGAGCGTGTTATATGTTTATCCCAAGAATGGAAGTCCATGTAGAAAGAACTTCATGTTTGTTAGGATCTGACACGCAAACATAAGGAAATAGAGAATAAACCGCATCATACCATAATACCATAAACGTAATTTTTTTTTTGTTGGTAGAAGGATACTTCAAGTGCCAATATTCGTGTATGATACACACTTTAATGTCAATATATTTTTTTGAATCACTTAAGTGCCAATTTTTTTAAAAAATAGTTATTTTAGTGTCAATGCCAATGAGCCTAGCCGAAAATCATACATGGTAATTTTTTATTAATTAACTAATCCTACATGACTTGCTGGAGATCCCAGCCAGCTTTCAAAGCACTAATGATGTCATTTAGCCAATTTTGCAAAGTGACTTTCAATGCCATAAGTTGTAAGTTATAATCGTTTGAGTTCCAATTTTTTTTTTATAGAGATCAGTAAAGTGCCATAAGTTATAAAATGTGATAACTTAAGTGCCACATTGACCAAGTGGCGTCGTTCTCTCAACACATGTGGAATTGATTTTTTATTTAAAAAAGCTATGTCACTAAATTGCTTGAATTAAAAATGACATGTCACTAAATTGTTTTAAATAAAAATGCCACGTATCTATTTTAACTGGAATCTCTCGTCCTTGGCACTTAAGTGATCATTTTTCTCTGATTTGACAATTAAGTGAGCCAACAAAAAATTTTGACACCAAAATGAGTGCTATGCACAAATATTATCATCTAAGGTGTCATTCTGCCATTTTTCTCCTAGGTAATTTAGACGACCAAGGTATATCTTGAATTTGGCCAATCATACTACAAAACATTTTACACTTTCAAGTGGAGTCATATAAAATGAGAAAGAAATTATTATGAGAGAAGTACACTACAAGTGTCATAAGTTATGTACGGTGCTCACTTTAGTACCAAAACTTTCAAAATGATCACTTAGATGTCAATTTTTTAAAATGATCACTTAAGTGCCACTCCAATTTGAGCTAAAGTGGCTTGGTGAAAATCCTATGTGACCTTTTTTTATTAATATTTGTGATGAGGTGGTTGAACTTAAACTTAAAAATTAAAACTAAAAAATATAAGCAAAATTTTTTCTTAAAAAAGGTATGTTCTCATTCGGGCAACAAGGGTTGTGTAGCCCTCTCATCGCCACCCTCCACCACCAACAAGGGGTGGGGGATGGCTAGCGGGGGTTGCCGATCCACTGGTTGACCTCAATTAGATCGACAAGGGCCAAGTCTCACCGAGGTTGGGCGAGGACCTACTTGCTCCCAATGGGGGTCAACAAGCCCACCCCCATTGGCCATCCCCATCCTCATCAGCTTTGACGGCAATGCTAGGGTGGCAGCGAGGGCAGCACAGCCCTCGCCTAAGCAAAAACCCACCATTTTCATTTTATTTTCAAATTTTCAGGTTATTTTTATATTTTAATTTTTTTTTATCTTAGAAGTCTATGTGATAGTCCATGTGGCCATAATTTTATAAAATAATATGCCATGTTAGATAATAAATTTAAACCAAAAAGCCATGTATTTCATTTGGTTGGACTTTTTTTTTTATTTGGTACTTAAGTGATCATTTTTCTCCTATTTTGATATTTAAGTGATTGTTTTCTCTAACTTGGCACTTAAATAATCGCTCTAAAAGTTTTGATACTAAAATAAGCGCCCTACACAACTTATGGCACTTGTAGTGTACTTCACCCAAATTATCATGCCTAGCTTTTGACCTTGAGTACAACAAATTGTTTCGTGAGTATCATAAAAAATTACAATATATAATGGTGCAATTAAATGGTACACATTTTTTTACCCAAAAAAAAATGGTACACATTTCTATCATAACTTCAATGATATTAATATTTTTAATGACTCCTTGAATATATGCACATGTAATGCCTTGAATATTGAATATTGAATAGATGTATCAAATGTGTGGGTTGGGTCAGGTCAGGTTGGTTTGTACTGAATCGAAAATATCATGGCCCATATTGACCTATTTAACCTATTTTGACCTACTTTCATGCAATACAAATCTAATGACCCGTATCCGATTGACCCAACACTTCTACATTTTACAAAATATACTTATTTTTTTTTTATAATTTGTTTGAAAAATGATATTGTTAAAACACTTTCATGCAATACCAATCGAGTGAAAAAAAATTATAATTTCTTTTTTAAAATATGTGTTTTATTTTTTCAAAATTATTCTTTATTTTTATCTTATTTTTTATTTTCTTTTCCTTTTTTTTCCCTATGAAATCTAGTCAGCATTCCACCACTTGAACAATTTATATATTTTTTAATCTAATTTTTCTTTCTTTCTTTTACTTATAAAAAAATTAATATATATAAAATTTTTGCCGCATTTTGGACTTATTTCATAGAGTACATATTGATCGTGTTTTGGAAAGATTTAATATGCAACAATGCAAATCAGGAATTGCTTCTATCCGTAAAGGTAATAAATTGAGTCTTTTACAATGTCCTCATTCAAATATTGAGAAAACATTATGCTAATGCACTTTGTAGTATCATATATGCTCAAGTTTATACTAGGCCAGACATTACTTTTGTTATAGGACTTCTAGATAGATATCAGTTAAATCCAGGACATGATTACTGAGTTGCTGCCAAAAAAGTTTTGAGGTATTTAAAAAGGACAGTGGACTATATGTTGATTTATAGATATGTTCAAAACCTGCAACTAGTAAGGTATTTAGATTCAGACTATGCAGGCTATTAGGAAGACAAGAAGTCAACAACATGGTACATTTTTATGTTAGCAGACGATGCAGTATCATGGAAAAGCGAGAAGCAGAAAATAATATCATCATCTGCCATGCAAGTAGAGTTTATAGCTTGCTTTTTGGCTGCTCTCAGGCGATTTGGCTTCAGAGTCTTATTAGGGAGTTGATCGTATTTAATTTTGTCAATAGGCCTATACAACTATATCATGACAATAACTCCACAGTGTTATTCATTAACAACAACAAAAAGGTCTCAAGGAGTCTAAGCATATGAAGGTCAAGTTTTTGACCATAAAGAAATCCATACATAATGTTGATATTGCAGTAGAGTATATTTCTACAGATGATATGATTATTGATCCACCGACTAAAGGTCTACGCCCTTGTATATTTAAATAACATGTCATTAACATGGGTTTAGAAGCATTGTGAGATGCTATTGTTTAGTGGGAACTCTTTAGTTTTTTCTCTAATAAAGTTTATATTTGTATTATGTTATATTTAGTAATAGTTTTAATATGTATTGAATATTTTACATTCAATGAAGTGTTTATGAATGTGTTATTTTCATATTAAATAGATATCTATTTGAAAACTCAAGATATTGTGTAAACCCAGATTGATAGCTGGAGCATTTATTTTTAGCCATATTACATATGTCTCGTTACATAAAAAAACACAATTAACTATAAAGACAAGATATATGTGGGTTCGTTGGAACCATAAAGATATTCTCTTGTGACACATCAGGTTTCATGACACATAAAGTGAGAGGATGGTGATTGACAAGGAGGTTAATATATAAAGTTTCTCTATTATTTGAGATGTTATCTATTTGCCATACTACCATATCAAATTCATGTCAGTAAAGCTAAAAATATTTGTGTGACCATGGACAATTTTGTGTCTTCTAATGCAGTTATACCATAATTCAGTATTTAAGACTTTATGGGATCGAATTAACTATTATGAATTATCTTTAGACCAATATAAAGATGCGCATATACCGCACAATTTTAATTAATATAGTCAAAGTAGAAGAATGTGAGAATATATTTCGTATATCTAATATGGGATTTATTGATTATTATTGTAATTAATTTTGGTCTAATAAAGAAAAGATGTCAGGTTTTCTAATCCTAGCTGGATAGTATGGGTTGAGTTATTTCCTTATCCGTAATAAGAGGATAGGGTTACAACTCTATAAATAGAGTTTCAACTCCTCATCTAAACCTAATGTCTACATAATCTCACATAAAAGTCGACAGAAAATGATACGTGAGGGGCCGTCTCATTGAAGCTAGTCCATAATGGGGTTCTAGAGGAGAAGATCTTAAAGCATCGATTCATCACTATTCCGCATAAGAACGATGGATCCAAAACAAGATTCGTGATTTTTTTCTACTTTTGGGAAATAGTGATTTTACATATCTATTTGTGATGATCTTGAATGGCTGCATGAGGATGAAAATCGCAGCTAACAAGCTCGTCGCCACAACTCCTACTAGGATGCATGCGAACGGTCAGGAAATTTTTCCGCATGAGATATGTCTTGGCTAAGCCAATATACCGAGCCGCTTGGAGATGTGCTCACAACTTGAATGAAACTCGTGGCCTTGTGAAAATGTGTCCCCTTCATTACTAAGCCAACCACATTAGCGGTAAATCACAGGTTGGTTAATGCATGCTTGCTTGGTACTTATATGTAGTTTAACATAGTAGAAGATAAGCGAATAGACAATCCGTTATGTATGTTGTAATATTTAAGCGGAAGCAGACATGATCTTGCAATTTAAATCAACAAAAAATTGCCACAAAAATAAATAAGAAACAATAAGAGCATAGAGATTAATGCAATTTGGTTTAGGTGTCAGTACGGAGCCAATAATAAATAATAAATTAATATTGGAGAATCCTAATTACAATCGCTCGTATGCTCGAATGTTTCTCCGAAGGAAAACTTTACGTCCCTCTTGACACTGACAAATTAGCTTTTACCAATCAAGAACAAGAGAGTACAATGTCCACTTGCCTTTAAAAAAAAAAACCCAGAAGGAAACAGACAAAATAACACTAAGATCTCACCAAAAGGCAAAATAAGAGACCCTTGTGGAGGAGTCCAACTAATGTGCCCCATGGACTTTTGGACCTACATAAAGAAAATTTAAGAGAGAATACAAAGCGCGTTATGCATGCTTTGATGTGAATTCAATTTTTATCACTAGACTACGTTTTCAACACACTCAATCCTGCAAAGTTTGCTAGATTTAGGAAATGTGATTCACGAGCGCGGGCATGCCAGAATAATTAGACTTAGAGAACTTTGGGCTGACTATTAACAAATGTACTTGAATCTCTTTTTGATTAAGGAACTCTATTACCGCGTATCGAGAGATGCTTTTCTTTGATAGTAGAGTCTGTCACGATTCCTTGATTCGTGAAAAATAAACAAAACGTCAACCTTTTGACAAAAGAAGCAATCATTACAAAGATCTGGGTGAGAATCCCCCTCTTCTCCTCTTCTCTCTGCCCCCAGAATTTCCGCAGTGGGCCTCGTCATGCAGATAAATGATACAAATAAAACAAGAAATGCATAAAGACAAAAAAAAAACAAAAGGTAGGGAAAAAAACAAAAAAAAAATCAAGTAAAGACTAAGCGTGCCTTCATTTTTTTAAAATAAAAATTTAAACTGATTCTTAATTCAAATAAAGATTTGAAGTATCCTATTTATGAAGACGATCCATCCTGAGATCAAATCTACCAGCGGACAAAACATTAAGAAAAAGAGACTTTCGATGCACCAGAGCAAAGCATCGAATCCATTCAAAAATGGGAGAAATGACAAGAAAATATTATAATATTAATTTGGGAGAGATGTTGGAAGCGAGAGTTCATTTTTGTCATAGTACTAGGAAATGAAATCCTAGGATAACACCTTATATTTCTATCAAGCGTAAATGTATTCATATTACAAATCTTACTAAAATTATCTTTTTTTTTAATCGTAAGTTTGTGACTTAGGTTTTGATGTGGCTAGTAGGAGAAAACAAATTTTAATTGTTAGTACCAAGAGTCGATTTGTAACTATTATATGTCTAACGCTCAGTATTGAAACAATTTCAAAGATTTCGTATCTTAGCTTGCATAATCTTCTTCAATATCTTTTTTCTTGGTTGAGAGAAGTGATCCCATAATAGTGCGCCCTTTGTATGGTCTAGGAAATAAAAGGAGCTCAATATTCTACCAACAGATGTCCCTATACAGTAAATTGGAGTACATGAAGTCAACTTGGTCAAACTCAGATAATCTTCTCCAACAGAAAACAATACCAAGTTCCGTTGCTAAGAAATAGAAAAAGCACACAAGAAGTGTCAAATTTATATACGATGCTTACTTTAATATCAAAAATTTCAAAACGATCACTTAAATATTATTTTAAAAAAACAATCACTTAAGTATCAATTCCAATCTACTTGTCAAAAATCCTAACTAGCCTATTTTTATTAATATTTGGGCCCATGTGGCTCGTTGGAAGTCCACGTAGACTTCAACTTAAAAATTACCTAAAAAATTAAAAAGAAATAATCTAAGAACTTAAACAAAAAAAAATTGTTTGCGGGGGAGGGGGGAGGGACAAGCTTCCTCCTTTTTGAAATTTTTAGCTTATTTTCTATTTAAAACCAAGTGGCTTGCATTTGATGTATGACTTAAATAAAATGTGAAATGAATTATGCTAACGGTAATTTTTGTTTAGACATTGGGGTAATACATAAACCTGCTTTATTCTAACAATCGATTTTCATAGCCTAATGATAATTTTCGTTTAGATGTCGGGGTTGATCCCTAATTTTCTTATGCAATAAATGACTAAGCGGAATGGCCAAAATTTAGCTATCAATAACAATTATTTTTAGGAGAATATTTTTTAATTTATTCATTTTTCATGAAGCAAAAGCACCCTAAATGTTTGAGTGTTTCTCCTTTCAAATGTTCCCTTCTTCAAGACCATAACGGAGCCATAATATCTAGTCAGTGGGCTCATTTAAGTTCAAGGAAAGGTCCATGAAGTACTCGAACTACTTATACCATGCATTAGGACTCGACTTTAGAATTAGTGCTCAATCTCATCAACCGGCTAGACATAGAGTTAACCACAATAATCACCACAAGGTGGGGTGATCATCAAACTAAGTTGGAGCAACTCCTCTAAGTAACTCAAAATTCTTTATATCAGCAAGCACAACGCAATTTAAATTCGAAATGTCTCAAGAATAATTGCAATAGCATCTTTTGTGTGGTCCAATTGCTTACAACGAAACAATGAAAGTTGGGCCCGAAAATTCACCCGACCATGTACAAATTAGCATGATATCACCGAGTGAATCATGCTTTCTATTTTGCTAAGACGTGAACTAAAACTTTTTACTTATAAAACATTTCGAGATACAAGGAGATATTCAATTTTTTTCCTTCAAATTCTGCAGAAAAAAGGAGGAACAAAATAGAGCAGAACATTATAAACAATAAAATTAGATGCACATTTTGCATTCTACAATAACTGGACAATTTATAGACACATTGAAATAATTCCCTGACGATCAAACTTTATATTTATGCTTCTTGAACGCTCTCCTCTTGCCGGAAACATGATGTAGCTTAACCTTCTTCTTCTTCTTCTTGCCTGAAATTTTCCCATCAGGACCAACAGGCACATCACCTTCTAAGTTCATCCATGATGTTTGCTCTTCTTACCCCACGTTTTATATCGAACCCGAGTTGCTAGACTCACCTTCAACTTCGCCGTTGCGTTGGCCACCGCACGAGCAACGCCACTCCAGACCTGCATATCCTTCACCTTCGTGCCGCGTCTTGCGCCAAGAGTCTTGTCCTTCCCTTGGTAGAACGAGAGTATCACGTCGTCGGCGACCTCATCTTGCCCAAAAAAGAAGGTTAGGAGGATGTCGTCGTAGTAGACTCCGGCGTCCTTGTTTGGATTCTTAATCTCAAGCTCGTAGGTCACCAGATTCGAGTCGTTCTGGATGTTGTTCGAGGTCGGAACGGAGAGGTCCACCATCGCGAAGGAAGGGGTACTGGGACGTAGACTTAGCCATATGCAAAATGCAAGGATGGCCAAGAGAGAGAAGATTGAAGCAGCCACACATAGAAGCTCCTTGTGTCAGAAGTGCAGATTTCTTCGCTTAAATCAGAGAAAGGCCATGCCATTTTTTATTGAGGAAGACGATCATGTTCTTGAGAGGAATAGATCTGTGAGAGAAAAAGGCCATGCCAAGCATATTATATCTGTGGAATCTCTTTGTATGCCTAAGGCATAAGCCAAGTTCATTGAGATTAAAGTAATAGTGGAGCATATATGCTTTTCTTCTGAAGGATGATCACGCTTTTCCGCTTTAGGATGATAGAGTTTTTGGCTTTCTTCAAAGTTAGCACAACATAAATATGATATCACATTGCGACTTCCGGAACCGATTATGTAAAGGATTTATTGGGTCCACAGACGATGTAAAAAGGTTCTTCACATATTCATGGTTGCATGGTGAACATATGAAAATGATTTGATTGAAAAATTGACCCCGAAAACACATATCACTCATCCAACATTGAATTTTTTACACCGACAGTGGACCTAATGAAAATTTTTGTAATAAAAGTCGTAACACTTATAGATTTTAATGCTCTTTGCCACTTAAATATTTCTTTTCCTAATTTTCCTAATTTAATGTTGTTCACTACCTTAACGGTAGTAGTGATGAATTCCATAATTATGCGATCATCCCACGGCTGATTATCTAATTCATCTTTCCATTCTAAGGACCATTAGACTATTTTGCTTTGAAACAATGGACCATTTGTTCGTGCTGGTTGAATTATGAAAGGATTTCTATACAAAAAATTACTGCTATGAAAGTTAGATGTCCTATGGTTTCCAAATAATTTGGTGGTAATTTGTTGTAAATTATAATATTCTATTATATTGTAATACCTTTTATTTTATTTATTTTTACCTACCCTTTAAATTTATCAACTGCTATATAAATTTGTCGATATTTATTTAAGTAACATACTAGTTTTTTTTTTCCGATTGAATTATTAACTAATTTTGTGCTTCCAATTCTCATTTGAATTTTTCACAGTCTTTATTTGTCTTTTTTCAAATCAGCTTTCTTATTATTTTACCGACTTTTGTTTGTCTCCCTTGGCACTTAAATTCATCAACTTTGTTATTAATTTGGGATAATACCATCAAAAAATACCAAACTGGTACTCACATACCACATTTACCCTAAATTAATTTTCGTGTCACAAAAATCTCAAATTGATACACTTGTACCACATCTAGCCCAAACTTAATAAAAAAGTACATTAAATTGGCACACCCGTGACAAAAAGATCTCCACTGCTAACTTATTTGCACACTACAACAGAAATTTTATTAATTATCGAAAGTGTCATAAGTTACCAGCAAATTACCTAAAAAAGAGTTAACAGTCATTTTTTTTTTACCAACATTTACTGGAAATTTGCGAGACAAATTCCTTCACAGATTCAGCAAAAGAAATAATACACAAATTGTACATATACTTCTTACTTCTTAATCAGAAAAACCAACTATGAAGTTACAAATGAATTATCAAATTGAGGCAGGAAATCCAATCATCACTCGGAAAAAGCGCTAACAAGAAGCCAATCAAGTGAAATAAACCGGACATCTCTTGTCCCTGAAAAGAGGCAAGATGGACCCATCCGCGCCCACAGAGACCGTACAGCTGGCGTGCATCCGGTGGTGCTTGCTCGTCCACGTCGACACCTGGAATCGGATGGTGGACGCCAGGTCCAGCCGGAACGTCACGCTCCCCGCCGCACGATCGTTCGAGAACTCCATCCAGTGCTGACTGGTCACAGTCAACGTGGCCCCGCTCAACACGTCGTTGACGATCGTCGTGGTCTTGGGCTGCTGATACAACGAAGCCAACAATGGCTTCGACCCGATCTTTTGATCCCGGTAAAAAACCGACCCGTCCATGGCGTCGTAGTAAATCCCGATGTGCTGGTTCGAGTTCCGGAGCGTGACGTTGAACGAGATCTGCGCGTTCTCGAACCCGTTCTCCTGGGTCAGGCCCGGGACCGAGAAGTCGTGGATGTGGACCCGGGGCCTGTGCGGCCGGAGGCTCAGCCACAGGATGAACGTGATGATGCCCAAGATGAGAAGGAGGGTCAGGAAAATGGAGCACACGAGCTTGGAGACCCGGGTGGTGAGGCTCTCCTTGACACGGTGCACGTAGTATCCCGTGGTGTGGTGGGGCTTCGCCAGCGGGGTGGCAGGGTAATTCGGTAACTGGTGAGGGCTCGACATTGTCTCCTTTTGTGTGTGTGTGTTTTTGTGTCCTTTCGTTGTCCGAGAGAGAGTAGCGATCGAAAGGCCGTGCGACAAGGCAGCGATCGAGTGTCTCGCCGATCAGAGTGATTGTTGATGATTATGTAGCGAATGGAAGAGAATTTTTGGAGGGGTTTCTGATCGGAGAAAGGAAGGAATAAGACTTAAGGTATCAAATGTTGTGCATGTTATCTACCACACGAAGGTTCGATACTGTAGTTGTGTAGCTGAGCAAGCAAGGCAGATACTACTTTTGTGACTTGTGCACTTCATCATTGTGCAGCAACCAATGATAAAGTAAAGGTGCATTTACCATTACGAATCGAACAATGGTCCTTTTTCACGTGAGATGATACCTAGATTCTGCTTTATGACTATGACTTAGTCATATTTGTATATATGTGTATACAGAAATGAGAGAATTCCTAATTTGCCTGTATTACTCATCGTATTGTGCAAATATCTATACAAAATAATGCTTAACATGAAAGAAAAGTGAAAACTTATCGAATATATCTTGACTGATTGCAAGAGTGAAACCAAAGATTTTGCTGACTAAAGTCCTAAACTAAGTATGAGAGGTAAACCAAATATTATGCTAAAAAGCAGAAAAAGAATGTTCTGTAAATGTTCGGTAAATCTTCCCTAATACCCACCCTCAAGTTCGCGCTCAAAGGTCACGAACACACAACTTGCTTGGTAAAAATGTCAGCCAGTTTAAGATTAGTGGGTACAAATGCCCAAGCTGTACATATTCCCGAAAAAAGTGAAAGTTAATCTCGTTGTACTTTGTTCGTTGGTGAAATAACGTGTATGCCAAGATGTGTAGGGCAGTTTGATTGTCCTAACAAAGTCCCATCAATTTATCATGCAACACCCTGAGGGAGGCAAACAAATTGTGCGACCAAATCAATTCGCTAGTGACAGGTGCCATGAAGCGATTTTCAGCTTCAGTAGAAGGCAGAGAAACTGTGTATTTGCTTCTTGGTTCTCCAAGACATTGGACAACCACCATACGTGACAAAGTAACCGGTAACTAGTCGCCTAGTAATCGAGCAACTCGCCTAGCCAGAGTCACAAAGGGCACCCAAGCGAAGTGAAGATGGAACCGCTAACATGAACCCTGGGTTTTCTTGAGATATGGGAGCGCTCATACAACGGCTCCCTAGTGTTACTCCTCTTCCAATATGAACTGGGAAAGTACGTGGACTGAATAACATAATCCAAGATGAATGATAAAGAGATAAAGTAGACATCCTCTAGTCAACGATAATGACTTGGGTCTGAGGCATCAACTGGTAGCTCCGCTGGGGAAGTCGCCAGTTTAGCTGGCAGCATGTCGCGTTTGCATGAGATATCGAGTGCACATTTTCTCTAGCACAACCCTAAAGTCATTTGCATCACTTTAACTTTTTAAAATACTTTAATTGCCCGGAGTCACTGATATGAAAACACTCATCAAGGTACCATTTTAGTTCTACACACTATTTTGAATTATTGCCCGCCAAGATGAGAACGTTAATATACAATAACACAGCATAAAAGTATTTCCATGAGAATAGGTGAATAACTACAAGTAATCGGCTAATGATTGAACAAAACCATACTGTCTCAATTCATTAGAAATTTTTGAAAACCATTTTGGAGATATTTATCAAAGACCATATAAGAACTTTTGTAGTTGATAAAATACTATTGCAACTCGTTGTTGTGAAACTAATGGAAATTTCATATAAACTTCCTCGTTGAAATCACCATGTAGATATGCATTGTTGATGTCCATGTAATACAACTCCCAATTACGAGCCAATACAACTATAAGAAGTCATTGTACATTGACTGTTTTTGTCACTGGCGCAAAGGTTTCCTGGAAGTTCAAGCCCTCTACTTGGGCGAATTCCTTCATGACAAAATGAGCTTTATATCACTCAATAACACCATCAACTGAACGCTTAGATTTGTGAACCTACCTATACTCTATGGGTTTTTTAGGCCGCGTATGGTAACGATTCTGATCCCAAAAACTGATTCTGATTAAAATGACTTTTTCTGATTCTGTTCATGGATGAGTTTTGAAGAACCAGAAACGCGTTTGATAACTGCACAAAATTTATATTTTGAAAAACTGTTTTTCTTTCTAATTTTTTTCATTTAAGTCAAATAACTATGTAGTTACTTTGTAAAATTTCATCCTAAATGAAGGCTAATTTCCAATGCACACTAAAACAATTTAAAATACAATTATTTTTTTAGCATGTCATAAATGAAACACAAATTTTAATACATGATGTTTGAAGTTCGATTGAAGCATGGGACACGTTTCCATATTAAGGACTCATTTTTTCTTTAAATGTTGCGTTGTCCAAATACATACAAACATAACAGCCAAATAACAAATTATTCACTGAAACAAAAAATCAAATTATCCTCCTTGATTCGAAGTACGAGTCCTTCACTATCATTTTGCAACTTTTGTCCTAAATCCAAGTGGGTGTTTGGCTCCAGTTCCACGTGCAGATGGTCACATTTTGTGACACACAGCTATGAATATATATATGTTACCGTCTGCATGTTAGATTCCCTCATCTTCTGCAACATTTTTTGTAGAAGAGTGAAATATAGGAAATCTAGAAAATTTAGGCCTCATTTTATGAAAATGAGGTCAAACTACCATAATCTAAGTTTTTTCTATTTTTAGGAAATTTCTAAATTTTTTTGTGATTTTTTAAAAAAATTTCAATTTTTTTAAAATTTTTTATTTTTATTTTTATTAGGTTGAGAGAAAAGTGACGAAAAAACTAAAAGGGAAAAGTGCAAGATGTGAGATTTCATTATGTTTTTTGATTGTCAAAAGTGATTCTTTTTTCAGAACCAACTTTTTTTTGGTTCTGGATTTTACTCTAAAATTGATTCTGATTCTCTAAAACTGATTCTGGGAATAGAATCAGAATCAGAATTATTTGGGTTATCAAACATGATTCTCATTCTTTACTATTCCAGGGAACAGAATCAGAGAATGAGAATGGTTACCATACGCAGCCTTAATCCTCCGGCAAAGTGGCAACCCTTTAGAGAACATCCTATTTTGACAAGACCTATTGCACAACTGCCATAAGGAAGGTAAGGGGAAACGCTTGGCAATAAAGATTGATCTCATGAGAGGCTATGACATGGTCAAATGGGATGCAGTCCTCGGGATTCTCGAAGCTATAAATACACCCAAGAACTTAGTTGATTCGATAGCTGAGTGCATCACTTCTCCGAGGCTTTTAATGAACCTCAATGGCGAGCAAATGTGCTATTTTGATAGTGCCAACGAGTTGCGACCAAGTGATCCTCTTTCTCCATACCTCTTTGGCTGCATTTGGAAAGACTTTCGGGAAAAGTCTTTTGGGAAATGCAAAAGCCTTTAGATTAGAGGAATTTGATGAAATGCAAAGACTGTTTGATAAACTATAATTGAAAAATCCCTTGAAATGCGGCTTTGAAAAAATGTTGTTTGGTAAACAAAAATTTAAAAAGTCTTTACACTGATTAGCAATTGAATATTTTAATATTTTTAAATTTTTTATGATTTCTTTTCATAAATTTCATTTTTTTCTTTTTTTTTTCCTTTCCCCACACCTCCCCCTCCAGCTGGTCCGGCGACCGGCCAAAACGCCATCGGCGAGGCCGAGCCCCATTTGGCCATAGCGGGGCTCGACTTCGCAAGCCCAACCGATCGAGCCCCGCTTGGCCATAGTAAGGCTTGACCTCGAAAGCCCAGATCTGGGCTTGCGAGGCCTCGCCGTTGCCTGGTGAGGTAGCGACAACAAGGCCGAGCCTCGCGCCGTTGTTGCCTCACCCGATGAAGCCAAGGGTCAACCTCGCAAGCCCAGATCTGGGCTTACGAGGCCTCACCGTCGCCAGGCAAGGCAACGACGGCAAGGTCGAGCCTTGCCCAACGAAGCCAGGGTCGACTTCACAAGCCCAGATTTGGGCTTACGAGGCCTCACCGTCATCAAGCAAGGCAGCGATAGCAAGGTCGAGCTTTGCGCCGTCGTTGCCTCGCCGGGCGACGCCAAGGGTGGACCTTGCAAGCCTAGACGTAGGCTTGAGAGATCGACCCTCGCCTGGCCATGGCGGGGCACGACCTCGCCATCGCCGGGCAAGGCAGCAGGAGGTAGAAGGGAGTGCGTGGAGGGTGGCGGCGACAACGCTTGCTGCGGCTTGCTGCGATGGCGGCAACGGTGGCGATTGGTGGTCTCGGCAGTGGTGTCCAAATGCCCAAGGCTAAAAGCTGCCTTGGGCTTTTAACCTTCCTAATGCTGACTTTGAGCCAAGGATGTTTGTAAAATATTTGCCAAACACTCAATATTTTGGCCGAAGGACTTTGGAGACCCAAAGGCACTTGGGAAAGTGGTTCCTAAATGCACCCTTTGTGCTGGTTATGGAAGTTCTCAATAGAATTATTTGTGCGAAAGTTGCTGCTTCTTCTTTCAAGTATCACTAGCGATGCAAAATGCAAAGGATTACTCACTTAAGCTTTGCTAACAACTTGTTCTTATTTGCTCATGGAGACGTAGATTCAGTTCTCTGCATTGTAGATGCTCTTGATGAATTTGCAACTCTCACAGGACTATGGTTTAACCTTGACAAGTGCCAAATCTTTTTCTCTAGATTGAATGAGGATGAGAAACACCTTATACTCGACCAGACACCCTATTCCACAGGTGCCCTTCCTATCAAATACCTGGGTATTCCCCTTGTTACCATAGGACTCACACACAAATTTCGAGAGTCTAATTGACAAGATCTTTAAGAAAATTGAGTGTTGGGGCATGAAGCATATCAGTTACGCCAGGCGTCTACAATTAGTCAAATTAGTCATCATCTCTATATGCAACTAGTGGATGCAAATATTCCTACTTCCAAAGCACACTATTTACGAGGTCGAGAAGAGGATTAGACAATTCTTATGGGTTGGTGATACAGTGAATCATGGTTCTCACAAGGTTGCATGGCAAGTAGTTTGCTTACCTAAAAGGAAAGGAGGATTTGGATTGCCCAATTTGAACATATGGAGCAAAGTATTGTTAGGCCGCATGCTATGGATCCTCATCAACCATCCATCCTCTTCACTTTGGAGTATATGGGTTCACAACACTAAATGCAATGGCATTCCATTTATGCAACTCGACATTAAGGGTAGTATGGCTTGGAGTTGGCGATATCTCCCTAAATTGTGACTCAATGTACTGTTGCCGAGATATATATGACGAGCTCAAACAAGTGAGACCCCCTATGGAGTGGTATAAACTAATTTGAACCATCGGTATTAGCAAACATAGTTTTATGGTTGGCTAGTGTGCAAAGATAGATTATCGATAGCTGAGATCGTCGCACAATGGCTATCTACAGTGGATACCCGGTGTGATTCTATAGGGTCGGTATAGAAGACAGATCACAATTGTTCTTCCAATGTGAGTGAACAAGCAACATATGGCACCATATCCTAGCACAACATGAAATAAGGTACCCTTTAGAAGGATGGAATGAGGAACTCCAGTAGATGATTAAGGCAACAAAGGGCAAAGACTTGGTGGCCAAACTTCTCAAGTTATCCTTCCTAGGAACTATATATTGCATTTGGATAGAGCGGAATATGAAATGGTTTCATGATAGGTCCACTGACTTTCATATTATTTTGGTTAAGGCACGTCAAAATATAAGAGGTCGAGTTTTGTTCTACCAAAAAATCAGACCTTCCTAGACAAATGTTGTATTGGCCACTATATGGAGACTTTCCACCTTTATCTTTTCGAATTATTAGCTCCCTTTGTAATGTTGGGGGATGCCCTTAAGCTGTTGTACTTCACCTATTTTATACTAATTACTTTTTCCAACCAAAAAAAAAAGAAAAAAGAGGAAGGGGCAGTCCAAATCATCTTTGAGTACCTTATCTTTTTGCCACCGTCGCTTCCCTCCACAAAAGATTTGTAATTGCCTCTCTACAATTCTTGGGCTCGACATCAGAATCAACGACAATTAAAAAGACGCTGTGAGGCTCATTGAATCGTTCATATAAAATATTTTTTTTTATTGGATAGGTCATACCTGAAGAAATCGACCTGGGGGAACGGGGGAGTTGGGGACTTCATTTGGACGGTATGGCGTATGTAATCTCATAGACGAGCTGGTTGTCATCTCTATCTTGGAAGGTGAGTTGGAAGTAGATCGGAAGGGAAGCATGACACTCCTACCTATCCAGAAAGAGAACGATAATCAACATTATGGTAGTAAACTAAGGATTCTAATCATGGTTATCCCTCACCTTTGTAAAACTACACCCTATCTCATATCGATTAGTCAGATTTTAATCTGACATAAGAAAAGCCACTAGAATTACTTGGATGCATATTATATTTTCTCAAAGTAATAACAAAAGATATCTCCCTTCATAATCAGAATGTACTGTTTATACATACATACATACATGTGTGTTTATTCATCTTCCTCATACTTCAATGGCCCGGCCAAATCGCAGGTGGCCGGAGTCACTGGACCACTTGTGAACTGTCCCAGTTGCAATTAGCCAAAGAAATATATTAATAAAGAAACTTACTTAGCACTGCATTCAACGACATCGTCGACAATGTATTAATATCTATAGTACACGTAATTCACATGCTCTGGACTCCAAACTCGAAGACCAGCTGCATTTGCTAGGAAAAACTTGTAAAGCTAAGCAAAACCCTAGCTCCACACAACTAGACAAAAAGCCAGTCGTGTGTTAATTTAGAATGTGCGAATCAAGGCAAACTCGAAGTTCACAACTTTGTCTAACTATAATTAATCTAACTCTAATTAATGGGTAATAGAATAATCTACCGCGTATACGTAGTTGAGAGATCTGTGAGATTGAGCCAGCTTTCATTTTCTATTTTTTTCCTTGTTTATTATTTTGGGATAATTATACAAATGGTCCCTAAACTTTGATCAAATGTGTAACGTGATCCTTGAATTTTTAATTTGACTAATATGATCTTTGAACTTCTAATTTGATGTGATCCTTGAACTTTTAATTTAACCAATATGATCCCTGAATTTTAGTCAAATGTGCAATGTGATCCTTGAATTTTTAATTTGACTAATTTGGTCCCTAAATTTTTGGAACATGTTCAAGTTTTTTTAGAACATGTTCAAGTTTTTTTTTTTTTTTGGTATCGAAGGTGTCCGGGCCAGCGTCCGTACGGATCGCGCACCTCGACTAATCCTCCGGGAGGGCTAGCGCAGCATCCCACCGCCACGACCCTCTGCTTAAATCACCGGCACCCAGCGAGGTTCGAACCCAGGACCTCTTGTGAAAGGACCAGAACGCAAACCAGCTGGGCCATCGATGGGTGGGTAGAACATGTTCAAGTTAGTCCCTAAACTATAGAAAAATGTTCAATATAGCCCTTTCATTTATTCAAGCTCAGGGACGACACTGGACATTTTCTTATAGTTCAAGGATTAAATTAAATATGTTCTAAAAGTTCAGCGACTACATTGAATAAATTGAAAATTCAATGACCATATTGCATACTGAGCTAAATTTCAGGGACCATATTGCATACTGAGCTAAATTTCAGGAACCATATTGGTTAAATTAAAATTTAGAGATCGCATTCTACGTTGGGCCAAAATTTAATGACCATTTGTTTCGTTTTGCCTATTATTTTTATGTTCTAGGAAGCCAGGAATTATATACCCAATGAGAAATTCTAAGACCATGAGGGAGCTGGCAGAATGAAAACCCTAGTCCAGCGCTTCAGTGGGTTGACTCTCTTAAATTAACATCAGAAAACTCTTCATTAAAATGGCCAAATCGCACATCCTTCCATGTCCATATTGATTGATCATCCCTTCGTATAAGGAGAACATTAGCTTCTTTCCGGCAGTTTTGAAAAGAACCCTGATTCGATTTCCAATTCCAAAAACCTGAAACTAACGCTGCCAGTAAAGTTTTAGATTGTAGGTGGAGAATCGACTCAGGCTAAAATCAATCATCTGTACGAAAAATTCCATAACCTTTAACATTTCCCTCTCTCCCTTACTTGTGCAAAATTAAAACTTTTTCCACCCAAAGTTTAATATTTCCGTTATCTCACCTTTTTCAAACGTTGCTTTAGTTCATGACACTGAAAAGGGAATCACACTAGTCATTCCTAAACACAGACTGCGATATTCGATTCTAGATGCTGCAAATTTGAGCATGTAGATACAACGCGATCTCTTAAAGGAAACACGCGTAATTCGTAGCTTTTCCTTAGGGACCATTAATATCTCTGGCCTTTTGAATCTCTGAAAAAGATGTTCTTTAATTGGCATAGGCTTGCTTTAATTGGTATGAGACTGTGATCCAAGTATTGAAACCCTATCATATTGGGCGATTAAGACTGATTGAACTTCTCTAATTAAAAGACGATTTCCTTAGCTGTAAAATGAATTAATTTTGCAGCTCTAAACTTCTCCCTCGAGCTATGCTGTTCCCGCTAAATATGGATTCGATGATCATGACACGGTGACTTCTGTTTCGAGCAAATCGAATTGAGTATTGACCCATCAATCAAAGCTGGGAATATTATCCTTTTCCTGCGTTGTAAGAGCTGTGACTTTAGACTTTTTCTTAATGTGTATTGAAGAATCGCTTGGTAAATTAGGGCATCGCGTCTTTGGCAGAGAGCCCTAATTCGTGCATCCATATGCAGGTAGGCCATGTGAACGAAGCTTCCTTAGTTTCCGCTCGCATGAACTCGAGAAAGTCCGCCATTAATAGTTTTTGAAGAGATTTATTAAGAGAAAGAACCGCGAATCCCGATATTAAACGTTCACATTGCACAGGTTTTTCTCAAGAACCCCCATTATAAAAAGGGCACACAATCTCGTTAGAGAGAAGGTAGAATATTTCGTATAATAGTTGACTCGGGCTATGGCAATCTCGGTTCTTTGGGCTGTGGCGACGGCGGCCTTGATTAGCATGACTGCGGCGGCAGCGGCGGCAGAGCTGCAGGTGCATTTCTATAAGAACTCGTGTCCTCAAGCCGAGTTGGTGGTGAAGAGAAAAATGCAGCAGCGATTTAGCTCCGACCCGTCTCTTCCTGCGGGTTTGCTCCGGCTGCATTTTCACGACTGCTTCGTCCATGTAACTCTCCTCTTTCTCTCTCGATCTCGACCTCGATGCATTTTCTCATGGCAATGTTGAATAACTGGGATGAATTTTTTCATAGTAATGTTGAACTGACTTTTCAGAAAACTTAATCTCTAATCCGATAGTAATGAGATTTTCACTCTCTTCTTATTCATCGCCCTTTCATACTGTGAGCATGGATTTCTAATTGTCATTCAAACTCATAATATTTTTTCTTCTATAGATGATTCTGAAAACTTTTAGCTACACATATATATCAAGAAAGGAAAAAAAAATTAACGGAAGCCCCCGATTTATATTTTTATACGGTACTTCAGTAAATTTTGTCCTCTTTTTCATTACCCTAACCTCTTGGGAATGCTGTCCTAAATTAAACAATTTACAAGGTACAATTCTCTCATTAAACTACGCACATGCATTTCTGTCTTCGCACATGGGCTTAACATCGCACTCTTCACGTAGTAATCATCCAATGCTTGAACTACGGCACTACACATCTCTAGGCTTTTTTAACATCTTTCTAATACACTAATGTTTCATCTTTTTGTGTTACCGCGATTAGGGTTGCGATGGCTCGGTCCTCATTGACAGTAGCGGCAACGAGGTGGCCGAAAAGGACGCGCCTCCTAATTTGACCCTGAGAGGGTTCGAGGTCATCGATGAGATAAAAACCGAGCTTGAGAAGCAGTGCAAGGGAATCGTTTCTTGCGCAGATATATTGGCCCTAGCCACCCGAGATGGCGTCGCCCTAACCGGAGGGTCGGCCTATGCTCTTCCCACCGGGCAACGGGACGGGACGGTCTCAAACATCAGCGATGTCCATATTCCCGGTCCGTCCTTCTCTGTCGCGGCGGCCGCTAGCGCTTTCCAAACTATCAACCTCTCCCTAGAAGATCTTGTTACTTTATTAGGTAAAGCAATGTGCACTTGCTCGAATCAAAAAATGAAAAAAAATAAATCAAGACATGCTTATTGATTAATTAAAAAATTATATCTATGGTCAGGGGCACATGCGATGGGATTTTGCCACTGCGGTTTCTTTGTGGACCGGCTCTACAACTTCAGAGGTTTGGGTGAAGCCGACCCGGATATCGACCCGCAATTCCTTGGGGTCCTGAGGCAAAAATGTCCGAGGCCCGACAACAATGTACCGTTCAACCTCAGCACCGACCCCAAAATATTCATGACGCCGTCTTCCGGCACCCCTTTCAAGCTAGACGCTTCGTTCTATCGAGGGGTCCTCCAGGAACAGGCAGCTCTTCAGCTGGATCAAGGGCTTGCATTCACCGACCTCACACGCAGGATTGCGGCGGATTACATCAGCCGACCCAACGTTTTCCGGCGGAAATTTGCCAAGGCGATGATCAAGCTGGGGAATGTGGGCGTTTTGACTGGACAGCAGGGAGAGATTAGAGCAAATTGTAGAAGATTTAATTAACCAAACCATTGACAAAAATGTTCAATTATTTGCAAAACGAAAGTATTGTGAATTATTTTTATTCAAAGATAACTGATGATGAATCATTATTCATTATTGACTATATAGTGTGCTGGTGGGACATCAACTTCTTATGGATGTAGTGCACTTTTCCAATCATTATTCTCTTCACCAATCTCCCTACTATATAGTAAAACTAAATTGACGCTCACACCTACGTGAGAAATGGGTGACTACACATCGAAAAATTAGTCCATTCCTATGATTCTCGCCTAATTTTTATCCTCCTAAAAAAAATTATCTTAATAGGAAAAATGAAAGTGGAAAATCACTTAAATTAGGGGCATAAAATGAAGTCTAGTTTTGGAATAACCAAATATTGGTGACTCCATTACCATGACCTCAATCATTTTTCATAATGAAGTCCGCTTCGTAAGACCTCTGGATTTGGCCTTATGAGTTCACTTCAAGACGTATCGCAAATATTATATTTTCACCAAATATGTTACAAAGAAGATGTAATGTTGGTTCTAGCCAATTCATTGGCCCTTTCGGATTTGACCATATCCATTGCTGTATATTCATAGGGGCCAGGAATTTTCGTCAGAACTAATACAATTTAACAAGTTTATGAAAATGGAAATGACAAGTCAAAAGCACCATGAATGCGGCACAATTGTAGAATTTAGCATGTGGTGCTGTGAATTGCGATATTTTACTTGAACAGTCAAGCCAAAATAAGGAAAAAGAAAATCTAACTATCATTTCTTAAACAATAAATGAAATTTTCAGTTAGATATATTATGGACAATTCCTTCTTATTATAAGAATGACACGATCAAACACATTATATGCATATATAGATATTTTTTTTCCCTTTACATACCAAGATTTGTCGAAATCATATTTTCATAGACATATTTACTCCATAATATAAATGAATGGTCCCCTAACAGATAAACAAGCCGTTCTATTTCGCATAGGTTTGTCAGGAAAGGCAGTTGTCTTCACGTGAACTCTTTAGAAAACTGGGAAATTTGTGCACGTTCCAACGTTGTCAGAACTGAAAAGGTCGCTCGCCTACACATGCATGCGATCGGTATTAGTTGGTTTCCAGTAGAAAAATGCTTCTCCATCCACAGTACAGCAGTACAATCTCAATTACACGTTCACATATTATCATCACGTATTTATATAAAATACTCATTGAGTGAAAAATCATATAGTCAAAAATAATTGACAGTACTGTTAGATTATTAGGTTAGCAGCTTCCCTTTAAAAATTAGGGTAATTTTTTAGGATTTACGGTAAATAAAAAAAATAAAAAAAATAGAAGTTTCACCCGAGCTTTATGTAATTTAAAAAATAAATAATACAAAGGGGGTTAGCCGTAATTTAATTTGAGCTCCTCAAGTGATGATTGACACGTTTATAACCTCCTTTCCCTCGACCTGGAATCTAGTCCTCATGCCAAATTGCAAATAAAAACAAGCAAAGGGAATGAGTGAGGATTGGTGTTTGGACCGCCATAGCCATGAGCAAAACCTACTTCACGAAAAGCCTTTTTGTCCCTCGTGCTTTTGTGAGAACGCATCTTGGTGGTGCCACTTTGACGAAGGAACTGTGCAGAACTTGTCAAAAAAAGACCTCACGTGTCAAAACACGAGACCGACACGTCGGCACCGAGCCGTCGGGAAACCGAGCATGCTCGGTGGTCCTAAATCTAGATGAGACTCTAATTAATAGTCACTCGCTGCCTCCACTAACTAAAAGACCATGTGTACACCGACTCTTAAATTGGTTTGACATTGTAAGATCACTGTAGAGAGCGCTGCATAGTGTTGGAGTGCTTGGTGTCTTCTGTGACTGACATTTGTACATGCACATTGCCAATTGTCACTGAAAGCCACTACCCATCAACCACAGCCTGACGGCTCATGTATTAGATGAAACACTCCCCTCCGACTCTTCTTTAGCAATTTTGGGAGCGTATGGCAATACTTTTATTTCAAAAAAATCAATTTTCGATCAGAAGTTGATTTTAATCAGAAAAGTTCGTTTGATAACAGTTAAAAATTTATACTTTTGGAATATTATTAACACAAAATCTTCTACGAAAAATTATTGTTGAAAGCCAAAAAATTTCTACTTCATCTTTAATTTTCTTTAAAAATAATTGTTATTATTAAAATTATTTACTTTTAAAAATTAAAAAATATTATTTAATTTTTACTCCAATGGCCAGAGGTGGAGACTCTGTGGCGGGTGGTGGTTGGCAAGGATGACTAGCAATGGCAAGGATGACTAGCAATGGGCGATGGTGGCGGCAATGGCGACAGCAATCGTTGGTTTAGGTTAGGGGGGGGGGGGGGTCTGCAGTGAGCGGTGGGCGGTAGTCGACGGCGATGGCAAAGGCATGATTGGGAGAGAAAGGCTCTAAAAATGAAAAGAAGCCAAAGTGAGATATCATAAGGTCGAGAAATTTCTACTTTCGAAAGAGAAGTAGCTTTTTTTTTTTAACTTAAAACAACTTTAGAAGTAGAAATTTATTTCAGAAGTAGAAATGTAATGTCGCATAATCAAACGGATTTCTGCTTCAGAATGTGCATTACCAAATGGATTTCTGCTCTAGAAGCATTTCAGAAGAAGAAATTGATTTTCAGAAGTGTTACAAAGCACGTCCTAATTTCTCTATTTCTCTCTCGCGAGCGCTAATTAAGCATCGGAGACCCAATCCGGGTAGGGAATCTGGAGGTCTTAACCCGATATCCAGGGTGCAAATTGGCGTCCGGAGCAGAGCTCTCGCCGATTTGTTGATTTCTAGGTTGAGCGTAAACACCCTTAATTAAAGCCAAACGGTATGATAAAGCAGCAGCCGCCGTCCTGATTGATTCCTAAAAATCTAACCAAACACACATCTAGATTCCCAAGTCTAGAAGATGTCTGAGACTATTTATTAAGGGGATTATGACTTCAGAACAAACACTCTGGAAAAACATATATACGAGTGCCTACGATAATTTAAGGGTCCTGGAAAAGTAGGCATTTAATGATGTTCTTTAATAGTAATTATACGTATTTGTTTCTATTTAGGATCTTCAAAATGTCAAAAATGAGAAAACAATGACATTTTACGATGGTCATCGGCGAGCCACTTTCATTTTCCCGTTACTTGTATCTATTTTGAGAAATAGGATAGCATAACAACATAATTCCTTTAGAAATTGATGAGTTAGTCTCACATATTTCTCTAAATCCTTAGGCCCCACTAACTTAAGTTTGTTGATTGATTTGAGGAAAATTTGTCCAATCGGTTTTAAACTTATTGTACAGATATCAACGCGGTCCTAAACTTTTCAATTTTTTCGATTTAGCCCTCAATCTTCGCTCAAAATTCAAATGTAGTCATTCCGATCAATTCTCACTGAAAATCACTGCCATGACGGTAGCCATTGTTCGGTGAAAGTTGACTAAAATGACCATATTGAAATTTCACTAGAATTGTTTTCGGACTAAGTTGAAAGTATTGAAAAATTCAGAATTGAATTGGCATTTGTATAGTAGGTTTAGAATTGATCGGGCAACGATGGACCTAAAAGAGCAATCGAGAAAGTTTTTATCAAATGTTTCAAGTCCCCTAAGGCATGTTTACTTTTTTGGGGGGGTTCTAGAAGGCATGATGACTTTAATTACTGCTTTTGCAAGTTATGTATATCCTCAATCCCAATCACTCGCGATCGCCCCATCTTGACAAGAACAGGTCATTCCTCTCCAAAACCCTTCACGTGGCACTTCTTAAGTATTCCAATTTTATAATTCGTGATGTATGACTGTCACTACAAATTTAATAGTCTCTAGCGATAGCTTCTCGAACATTAGCTTCCCTAGAAGCCCATCTTCTTCGCTTAAATTATTAGTTGCCCATGATATGTACACATAAATACATTTCATCCGCACACTTGTAAGCCCATTTGGTGGGGATGCTTTCACATTCCGGATGCACCTTTCGTAATATGATTGCTCAATATCAATATTGATGACACTAAGAATCGATGGGAAAATAAAGAGAAAGTTGCCCAAGAAAAAAAATGTTAAATTTATTGTAGATACGGCAAATTCAATCCTAAATTTTTTAATTTGGCCAAGTTAGTCTTAAACCTTTTGATTATGTTTCAGTCTAGTTATTTTAGCCAATTTTGCTTGGAAATCATTGATGGGACAGTGTAGTCAGCATTAGAGGTGTCAAATGGTGGGTCGGGTCAGGTTTGGGTCGGGTCGGGTTTGGGTCGGGTCGAATAATATGGTTGACCCATCTAACCCATTTTGACCCCATTTCAATGACCCATACCCGACCCCCTGCAACAACCTATACCCGACCTGAACACTACCTATGTATGACCTGACCACTTTGGGCCATATTGGCAACGGACCGACCTAATATTCCCGTAAAAACCCCGAACCGGCCCGTACGGCCTATTTTTATTTTGCTTTTATTTTTTCTTTTTTTTTCGGCGGTTCGGAACCGGGAACGCCGGCCCAACGGCTAATAGCCGTATGGGCCAGCCTGTAGCCGTTGGGCCCAGCGGCTGGGCCCACGGCTACTTACGTTGGGGGGGGGCAACGGCTCTTTTAATTTTATTTTTTTTTTTTTATTTTTTTAAAAAAATTAATTTTAATATCAAAAATTTTCTTATAAATACCCCACTCCCCTTCATTTTATTCACAACTCTCTCATTTTCTTCTCTCAAATTCTAAATTCTCATCTCAAATCTCTCATCGCGATCTCGAATCCACTTTCTTTCTCTCGAAATTCTTCATTTCTTTGTGGTTGGAAATTTCAGAAAAATGGCAAGTGGGAAGCCGCTGTGGCGGGAGGTGTAAGAGCCCGATGGCGCCGATGGGATCGTCCTTCTCCTCAATCTCATAATCCTCAGATTATGCATATTATTTCACCTTCGCGACGACGAATTGAAGGGCGTCGTTACAATCTTCCAAAGGGTGACGAGGAGCCCGTTCCAACACAAGATAGCTATGAATCCGCCACCGAGAAATCCGCGGGTTTATAATGTGCTGTTAGTGAGTTGATTTTCCGTTTCTTCGATATGGGAGCACTTCACGAAGACGCGCGTTGAAAAAACAATATCAACTTACTTGCAAACATTTGTGGAAAAAATTACAAATTCGTAAGTGTCAAGGCTATGAACATTTTCAACGGCATTTGGGTCAAACATCCAACGCTAGCTGGATCGACACTCGTCAACAAATTTCCGGGTACGCAACTAACTCTCCTCCTTTTTAAGTCCGTTATAGCGAAAATGTTTATAAAGAAGAATTAGCTAGATTTACTCGTAGACATTTAACATTTTAATTTTGTGAGAAATTTGGTTTAATAATTTTATACAAAATGCATGCAACTCCACAAGCAAAACCGTTATCTAGAAATACCCTTAAACGCAGTTGTTAATTTTGTATAAAAAGGAAAGAAGACTAACAATATTTTTTATGAATTACTAATGGACGTGTGCATATAGGTAGTGATATTTGGACCGATCCTTGGCAAATTCATTCTTTATTGGGTAGTACTTGTCATTGTATAGATGACATTGGAATATTCAAAAAAGAATTATTTCATTTCGAGTTTTTTGAGGGATAGACATACGGCAATAATATTTATAGATTAATTAACAAGTTTAGAAGAATTTGTTTGGTTGAAAAAGTTTTCTATTGATTTGATAATGCCGCGGCAATACGCTTCTATTGAAAGATTGGATAAAACTTTGTAAACCCACTTTGGTGGAGAATTTTTTTCTGTAGATTGGCTTTGCCATGTTTTAACTTAAGTTGTACAAGAGGTTTACAAACTCTTACGTTTTGGCCTCGACCCAATAAAAAATCGCAATCCAATATTATATGGAGACATCCCCAAATATGAAAGATTGTGTAGATTTTGTAAACAAAATGGAAAAGGCCAAGAATTTTTCAGAGATGTCCAACTCGTTGGAATGCTGTACGAATTGCTTCATCATCTTTTGAATATAAGTTTTTGTTATGTGCAGTTATTTTCGACTAATTCCTCAACTTGAAGTTATTATCACAACATTGGAATATTTGCCACAAAATTTTAGGATTGTTTTAAAAGTTTTCAATGATGCAACTTCTACTTTATCCGGTGTTTATTATCCTACGACTCATTTATTATCATAGAGTGTGTTACGTTGCTGGTGTTTTTTTGAAGAATATGAAGACGATGAACAATTTAGGTGCAACATTAAGGTAATGAAATCAAAATGGCTAACTTATTATAAACAATATTCCTTTTATTATTTGGTTGCTTCTGTTTTTTCGATCCACGTACGAAATTAGAAGGCGTAAACAGATTTTTTGACTATGTATTATGGATGTCTTCATATAGAAATGGATTTAGATATTAATTTATTAAAGAGATGGTTGCAACCTCAAATAGTAGCAATTATATAATGATTATTATAATAGATATAACGCCACTGTTTGGATCTTCTTCTCAATTTAGTCGCGTAGAAAACGAGAGCGGAGGTAAAATGAGTAAGGGTAAAATGCTAATGAGTATGCAAAAAAGACAAAGGGGCACACGATATTTCCGAATTTGATT
>JAGVVM010020290.1:0-18911 GCA_019149425.1 Psidium friedrichsthalianum
AATGTAGATTTTAAAAAGCTTAGCTTTTGCCAATGACTGGTACTATAAAGTACCTATGAAAAGAGTAGCTTGGTAACGTCAAATTTTAGACGACCATAACCACAAAGACCCCCCGACCAAAAATAAGGAGAACATACTCGGGAGACGAACCAGGTTTCAAAGATGCTTTGCAATGGTAACTCTGTGTTATATGTGAAAACCTGGCCAGATGAAAACCTGAATGCATAAGGTTTCAAATTCTTGCTGCTTCCAGAATGCAGGAGGAATCGCAAAAGGAGGGATGTTGCAAAGTTATGTTATTTCAGGACAGGATTTTGGAACAAATTTTGAAGGTAACAACAATGTGGTACTGCTTAATTTAATCCAAGTAGCGACTGCGAAACTTACTGAGTCCAGCAATATGTTTGGGGGATTGATAGGTCTGCAGATTATTTCCCTGCCTAACAGGTGCAAGAACGTGAGGCCTTTCGCTGCTCCTACTGCAATTTTAATCCGTGACCCATAGAAGTGGTTCAATGGCTGAGCCCCCCTGCAGCAGGAAAGACGCATGATTTGTGTAGTACATTGAAACAACAAAAGACCATATTTGCAATAAATTTAAGGCAAGCACGTATATATCATCAAAGAAAGAAGATAACTTCCAAAGATGTGGTTCTTTAGAATACCCTCTGGCATGAAACTCATGGACAAGAAGTGGTTCTTTATCCTCCAAACAGTATCCCATTAGCCTGACAATGTCTGGATGAGATAAGCTGCCCAGGAAGTTCACCACCGACCGCAAGAAGTTAACACTTTCATATAAAAATAGGGCAAAACCCCATAATTTCACATTTTTTTAGAATAAGAAGCAAACAGGCATCCCCCGCATCAAAAGAGAGGAGATAGAACAACCAATTGTGTGATAAGAAATTAAAGAAACCCACAATGTCACCCTAAGAGCCATCTACCATGGATAAAAATTTCGATGGTAGCAAATAATCTGAAATAAAAACTGGGATGAAATATTCAATGATGCATCATGCGGGTTGAATTTCATATGCCTTTCTGTAATTACACGACCTCATATTCATGTAAACCAAGGAGTAAGCATATCTTAAGTGCTCCACCTAGTTATAAAGCCAGTAAACATCCCTCGAGCGATTTTGACATCGGCAAAGCCAATAAAGGATGAGATTGATGACTGTATGGGTGACCACATAGAGTCTAAAACGCAGAACCGTACAAGCTTTGATATGCAACATGAGAAAAGAATGCACTCATCATGTGTAGTGCAAATTTGATGTCCACCTTTCAAGAAAGACAATAGCATCTTGAATGATGATCAATTTTGAAAATTCAAATGCCAAATAGATTTATGTAGAGGCTAAGTCCTTCCCTCTCATCTTTTCCCTTTTAAAAGACTTGTATGCTGATAACATGTCGACCTCCATTTATGAGGTGATTCACGAAAAAGAAATCACATAATCTTATTCCTTCTTCCAAGGATACATGAAGAAGAATAGTTATGTTCAGTGTCTCCTAAAGTAGCATAAGTTTGGACTCAAACAATTATTTCACCTCACTTTCAGTGGCGGCCAGAATATTTTTTCACAAATAAAATATCCTCACTAAGGATGGTTTTAGTTCTGAACTATGTTGAGAAATTCCAGAAGTGGCTCTAATGTCGTAAAACTCATATTGGGATTCAATGTTTCAGGTACATTGAAGGGGCATCCTCTGAATTAGCTTAAAAAGCAAGGATATAAGTCACAATAGTTTCTGATGCAGGGCCTAAATTCCTTCTGTGGGATGCAAGAAGAGTTCCTACATTTCAAAATTTGCAGCAGCTTGCCTTCTCATCCACACACCCCCAGACGGCCACTCAAATATGCTTTCCAAAACAGATATGCCTTAAACATTTGTGTCTCATCACTTTACATCCTGACAACCTGTTCACCTAAATGGTGGCAACAGCTCTTCTCAAACTTTTTTGACTATTTGAATCTCCAATGGTACATGCTTACAGAAACTTATATGAGCCATGTATTTCACCCAGCACCGTGCCTGCTGTTTTTATTTTGAATACAGATAAAATAAACACCAAAAAATTAACGGTACCAGGCATACGATAGGCAAATTTTCACTCTTCTACTGCATGTCTGCAGAGGACTTACTCTAAACCCAGAAGTCCTTGAAAACAGAATCTCACAAGATTTTTTAATGTTTTTATGCGGACTTGAACCATACAACGGAGAAGCAAGCTCACTTTTCTCCAAGCTCTTGCATAGAATTGCTCGTGGTCATAGGACAAGTCACGGACCCTAAGATAAAGGATAATAGGAGCAAGCACTGTCAATTGCAATCCTAACAGAATTATCTGGTCCACATCATTGGTCAAACCCCCAGAAATATGTGTTCAGTTGGGCAACGGCGTATATTCTCCAAAGGGAGAAAGCAAACTGAGATAGTGAGCTTCCTATGAAATTAGCCACACAAAACCAGAACATCTAGCTACAAAAAAGGTCACTAAAATCTCATCCTCACTTTTCTAAAACAAACTATACATATCTGGACATGATTCTTCTCCCACCAGCATAATAGAGCTTGTTGCTATAAAAACAATAGAGCTAACGTTAGATACTGCAAAGCACATGCAACCCGACTTTTCCTGAGAGGAAAAGATTACCTTCCACTCTTTGAATCCTTGCATGTTCTCTGGTTTCAACTTTTGATGGTAATTGGAGTCATTTGTTTGCTCTGGGAAGACCCCTCAACATTAAGGCAGCCTTTGAAGACTCTACCAAAAGCACCCTCGCCGAGAATTGTATCAGATCTGAAGCTTCTTGTTGCAAATTTTACTTCTGCAAAACTAAAGATCTGACTTCTGAAGTGGGAGCAACATAACCATTTGGAATAGACTCATTTGACCTCCCTCACAAGCTCCTGCTCAGGCCTCCTCAGAAGATTATGAACCGGTTAATAGTCACAGCTGGTACTCCTGTGATTACGCTAGTGAAGAGAAAAAGGTGAAGAATTTGTTGTGAGCTGAAGACAGGAGCTAGAGACGAGCAGGAACTAATTGAGTTAGAGAGATGTCAGCCGTGGGAAAACAGTTATGGAGCATATTCCTTCGTAATCCGCTTTGACCGTAGGTTAGGGCTTGCATGAATTTCAGGATTATTCAGAAAGCAGAAGCACAATAGCTAGTAACATGCAGAACATCTATAAGATGTATATTTATGATTCAAGCTCTTGCATTGAAACTCCGACACAATATTAAGCAGACCTTCATCCCTAATGCTCTGTTGGGACTGAGTCCATATTGCATATCATACATATTCCACAAGTACACCATGACCAATATGTTCATCCTAGTAGCAAATGCCTACTTCTTCTCCTCGTTCATATCTGCTCACTCAATCACATTATTCTCATTTCTCATCACAATTTCATTCTTATTTTCTTTTACCTCAGTATTCCAGCTAAAGCATCAAAACATAATCTATTCATCAACCAAATGCAGAGAGTAACATAGTCCAGCCACAGGAGGAACTAAAACCAAAATTCCGTGACAAAATTTCCTACTTGCTTTATTCGTATCCAACAAAAACAACCAAATCGCAGAACTTTAACCCATGGAATCACCAGTTGAAGTTCAGAATTATCGTAAGCTGGGCAAGACCAGCTGGAGATTACATCCTAAAAACGAACAAGGTCATGGGTGGACGAAAACCAGCGCCAAACGCACACAATAATCAATAACAGGGGTTCCAGCAGCGCGGAAAACTTCAAAAATTCAACCCAACCAAACCGTAACGCCAAATCTGACATTTGTAAATTCTCACGGCTCCACGACACGATAAATTTTCATTACCAACTCTCAGATTGAACCTAGCAACCCAGAATTGGCTTAAGTACAAAAAACTTCCTTGGATTGAATCAATAAAGAGTTTGAATTGTTACCGAATACTGCGAAACGAAGTTAAGCCGAACCGTCCTCGTGACGCTCACAGCGCTCGGGCAGAAGATCCTGACTTTCTACTTTTTCCTCCTTACTTTCTGCCAATGCTTTGCTTTCTTTTCTGTTTTCTGATCTTCGCCTCCCTCTGCAGGGAACAGAAGAACCCATTAGATGGGCTGAGTGGCCTCACATGGGCGTCGAGGCTCCGAGCTTCCCTTTATCCAGAGCCCAATTCTTACGATACCCATTCGAAGATTTATCTTTCCTCATCCTCAAATTAAAGTCTTTCGAGCTTCGAAGAAGAAGAAGTAGGAGGAGGAGGAGGCAAGTTTGAAAGCAGATAAGGCCTTTTTTTCGTCGGAACCTTATAAAACATTTCGATTCATGGGTGCCTAGTATCCTAGGCAGCACCTCAATTAGAAGAAAGCGATGGGAACAAACGAGATGACAAAGCATTTGGATGTCAGGAAATTCTATGGTACTTGATTTTACAAACCATATGTCATAATAAAACTTTGAGGTAAATTGCAATATTTGAAGGATGATTACTAACTTGTCATTTACAATAACTTAATTACTCGGTATTAACCTGGTCAAGTTATGATGAGAGACTCTATAGCAGGGCTTTCATCCATAAAGGTAAGTTAGTTATCAGTTAAAAGTGAAAACGAGTTATGATGACCAATAAATTATGACTCACAGAGTTAAATTACGGTCTTATACTAGACCAATCCCGATTCTTTCTTACCTACCCAAGAAGTACTCTTTTGATGTCCAATCGAAACAAGATCAAACAAAATTAAGAGAATCTTTATTCGACTTTTCTAGTACGAGCGCTCAATTCGAGGATTAGCTCAATTTTGGCAAGAAAAAAAAGACAGGGTATTTTATTTCGAAGAAGTAAAATTCTGTTCATATTTGATGTACATAAATTGGGGGTTGCCATATATCCACGAATTTGCGTTAAATATATCACGTTATTTTTGTTCAAAGTAATGATAATGCTTTGACAGAAGGTAATGATATAAAATAATAAATGGTGCAAAGTGATTTATGTTTCTCATGGAAACTAAATTATTGATGAGCCAAGAGCGAATTCCAAATAAACGGCCAATATCTTCTGTATGAGTGGAACAGCTCATGGCCATTGCTCCCTCAATAAATACCATCTTCTTCTTCTTCTTTTTTGGAAGAATTACATATAAAAAAAGTTTTAAATCTTTTGTAATTGTTCCAATTAAGTACTAAGATTTTTTTTTGATAACCGAAGTGTCTACACGGCCGGCGAGCTTGTGCTCAAACCAGCGGTGAAATACGACTAATTCTCGGGGGAAACTGCAGGACCCTACCACCACAGTGCCCAGATAAGACACTGGCACCACGAAGTTTCGAACTAGGACCTCTCGTGAAAGGAACTAGGTGCAAACCAGCACGGTCACCAGTCGGTGGGTAAGTTCTAAGACTTTTTTATGCCAATTAAATCATAAAATTTTTGTATTTTTGCCAATTCAGTCTATCAGATCAGTTTAGGCCAGAAATTGCTAATAAGGACGTTAGCCATGCTATATGGCACGGTCCAATGCTAACATAAATAATTTTTAATAATTTATTTAATTATGGCCTTTCTTCTTCTTTTTTTCCTTACATTCTTCCTTCTTCCCCTAGTCAGTCGCCATACCTCAATGACCAACTAGAGGAGAGGGCTAGCAAGGTCAGCCTCGCCGGCCTACACCTCACGTCTGGCCAGTCACCTAGGTCTAACAATCAGCTACAGAAAGAAGGAAGAAGGGAATTGAAGAAAAGCAAAATAAAAAACAATTAAAATATTAAAATATTGTCAAAAATTATCCACGTCAGCTCCAGTTGTGCCAGGTAGGATGGTTAACATTCTTGTCAGCGATTTCCTGTCAAAATTGGCAAGATCTTTAAAACTCAATTAACAAAAAAAATATTTAAGATTAAATTAGCACAATTTGCAATCTATGTAGCACCAACATGATATAGGATATGGGATACGGGATACGACATGACACGTCAATATGTGATTTCACAAAAAATAGAGAATTTCGATACACTGAGATACGTTCTATATTAAATGTATATTTTTATATATACACAATAAATTATTATTTTTATGATCTCACAAATAAATAAATAAATAATAAAAAGCCCTAAAATGAATTTACACTAAAAAGGGGTACCTTACCAGCTCAAATGGGTTCACTATAGCTTATGAGGTGAATGATTCACAATGTTCATTTCTCTCTTGAAGCCGACTCTGATATGTTTCCCCAATGATGTGAATAACAGAACTTGGATTGGTAACGCTGCCCGAAGAGGATAGCGACGCAAAGCATAAGGAGGTCAAAGTGAGGGCTTTTTACGAAACAGGGGTAAAGAAAAATAAAATTTACTGATTTAGGTTCCGTCGGAATTAAAATACGAGTTTGGAGTCCGTCCGGCAATCTTAGAGCTAGTAAAAAAAAGCCCACCCGCTCCCCTCTGAAAATTTCTCTCTCTCTCTCTCCCCCCGCCCCCCTCCCCAGCCCACCTGCTCCCCTCTGCAAATTTCACTCTCTCTCCCCCCTACCGAACGGACCCCTATTTGGTATTTTTTTTAGGAGACCCAAACCGGTAAAAAAAAAAAATTTGCCCCATTTTGGCAAAAAGCCCGTCAAAGTGACGCTTTTGCATTTTGCTCACGAGCATCTGCTCACCTCCTGTAACGTGAAAAAGGAAAGCAAGATCATTTTGCCGAGTATGCTTTGCTGCCCTGAGTGCAGCTTCCAGTCCTGGGGGGCAACCATGCTTTGCTGCCCTGAGTGCAGCTTCTTCCTCCATAAGGGATGTGCAGAATTGCAGCAAGAGATCCAACACCTTCTCCATCCGCAACACCCTCTAACTCTTGTTCAGTGCTCCGGTTGCAATTGCAAAAGTGGCGGCTCAGTGCCTGGAGCAACTTAATTACCTGGACGGGCCTATGGGCCATTAGGAAGGCCCATGGGATTACGGTGGATTTTGCTTTCCAAATATAGGATTTTCCCAAATTACCCTTGGAACACTCGAGTCCCGGCGTGTCCCATTTGTTGACAGCGCGTTGGAAGCTTAGACATGGGGTCCGGCGTGCCCGACCATGTCTCGACATGTTCGGCTCGTGTCGGTCATGTGTTCGACATGCAAAAAAGACAAAAAAGAAAAAAAAAAGCCTTTGGAGAGTGTCCGTGCTGCATAGATCCCAATATATAAGATCTAACATTCGCAGTGCAATCAACATGGGCCACATTTTGAACTTTTGGCATGGACGGGTCAGTCCAACGTGGGCCTCTGGGAAAGCCCATGGGCCAAGCTAGTTCACACACAGGTTCTTGGCAGCCCAAATAACCTAACAGACCCATAGAGATGACACTGAGCAACTGATTATGAAGTAAGAAATGCACTACACACAACAGGCCCAAACTCATTATGAACCCGCCCACAGCATGCTTTAAGGTGCTGCTCTTTACGAATCCCAGCATACCCATAATTGGGATGGGTAGGCCCACCATGCCGGTAACCAAAGCACCACGGCATAATAGGGACAACCCACCCCCCCGGGGAAACCCACGTTTTCTTTTCTCTCTTTTCCTCTTTGATCCTTTGGTTAGCGACGTATTCTTTAATCTGTTCCAAATTATGTGTCATCAAAATCAAGATGCACCGTGACACAGGAATTTCAGACAAGCGCCCAAACGGAAATCGACGACGTGGGGAAACATTCGTCACGTTTGGAAACGAGCGGCGCTCGAGGGACTTGAACTATTCAAAGGCCGACACTCAAGAAGAGGAAAGGAAAAAACAAAACAAAACGTGTATAGAACCGATTAGTGCTTCCGATTAATCTTGAATGCAGGCTTTTTCAGGCCAAACCCTAATGACGTGGCCCTTTTTTTTCACATTCACTGGCACGTCCATCCGAAGCTTAAAACCTGCAGCCAAATTAAGTCCGGTTCAAGATAAAAATGACCGAATCAACAGAAAAACCTAAAGTATAGTCTCAGTTGAACATGTACGATTCGATAACTACTCATTAACAAATTCCCCACACACACACATACACATATATGTGTGACAACATTTCAATGGCTGCTTTTTTTTTTTTTCCCTATCGAAATTGTTAGGATACAGCACTCAACCACAACGAAGTAAAAAATCGTAAAGGGACTACGAGAAAATCGACATAAGATTTATCCTGATTCACCCTTAATCTAGAGTTACGTCCAGTAGAGGATTTCATTTTCATTATAATAAGCATCTCACGCCTTTCGTTATATTGCTTAGTTACAGTGAAAAGGAGATTATATGGTCAGTCCATGGCCAAATATCGTCACCATATCGTATGGTCAGTCCATTAATAAGAGGGCCAAAGAATAATTCGCTCTGTGCTGACCGCTCGGCTGGGTGTGGTGAATAATTTTTTTTTTTGGTCGATTGCGGTGAATTATTGAAAGGCCAAAACGCTAGAAAAAACCAAAACATGAACCGAAATGTCGTGTCTCGTCAAGTTCAAACCCCAGCACCCCACCCGGTTTTCTTCTCTGTCTTTTACTCTTTTGCAATTGGTTGATCCCTGGTCTTCGCCCATAGATACCAAGCTTTGAGTCATTAAGCTAAGTCAGAATTATTGGTTGTGCATCGCGCAGGTATTATATAGAAGAAATTTTAAAAAAACAAACAAACAAAAATAAAGAACATCATCGGCTCCTATGTTAACTCGATAATTGGACTGCGACTTGCCGCTCCAGTTTTCAATCGTTTCGGAGTCCACCGTTTGACTCCCATCTTCAATCTCCAAGCACCCCTCTCTCTCTCTCTCTCTCTCTCGTAGAATTCTCTCGTGTGTTTGCTGTGGCTTTCGAATTGTGAGTGGTCTCCTCTTTTGCCATTATAAAAATTTCACCTCTTCTCACCAGTATTACTTCTGCAGCTCCCTCTTGTTCTTCAGTGTAAGACCCAGATATCTCTCTCTGTCTCTCTCTCAAAAACCAGACCCAAGGTGCCCTTTCATTCAAGCCCACGCGGCATCAAGCGCGACCAAGAAAGAAGACACACCCACCTCCTGTTCTGGGTTTGCTTATTTAGGCTCATCAAAGCTGATTAGCTCAAGCACATAGCTGCAAGAACCCCCAAACGGGATGCAAAATGGTTGCTTGGATCATCCACAAGTTATTCGAAATATTGATGCAACTGTCGTGGAGCGCGATAAGACGGGAAGAGCTTACTCCCGGGGACCATCTCTACACGAATCGCCGGCATGACTTGTGCACCCATCACGGTTAGCCTTTTATCCTCTTTTCCCTTTTCCATAGCATCATCATCATTTCTCGACTGAGCTATCATTTTTATTTTATTTTAGATAGATCGAACTCGGCCATGATCAAATCTTGCCCTTGTCTTCTTCTTTTTACTTCAATGGACGCCACTACCAGTGACGCTACTGTCCATGTCTGCAAACCCTTTTCGTCCATGATCCATGGCCTCAAAACGCAAAAGTCAAATAAAACCCTGACTCTCTTTGTTTTCGGTCGAAGGACGTCGCAATCAATCATTTTCTTGGTTTGTCCACGTATATACGAGAGATGGGGGAAAACAATTGAAAAACCGTACACGGTCAACCTCAGCCACTTTTTTTTTCTTGATAATTCGTGTAATTGGTGTCTTTTTTTTTTTTTGAAATCATATCTCTAACTCTTCTCTTTCTCACATATAAAAGCACATGTCGATTAAATCACACAAAACGTTGAAACTCATGGTTCATCGGGATGGAATTTTATTCTTTATTAGTCTTAGAGTCTTCGGGCCAAAGACTGATAAAGTATGTTTCACTCACAACGATCCTCTCTCGCTCATCGACCCGCACAAACACATTCACTTCTCATTCCTATTAAATAGGTTGATTCTACGGTAACTATTTGCTATGGGTGATTTGGGGCATTGATTACCTTTCTGTAGGGATAATTGTGTTGGAAGTTTTGAAACTTGTTACGTAAGTGCAATTTGGTCCTAAAACTTGTTACAAAAATGCAATCGAATCCTAAATCTTTTAAGAAGATCAATTATCGGAAGGACTTAATTTTATTAATTTGAAAAGTTTTAGGACTTAATTGCACATTTTAAAAAGTTTAGGACTTGATTACACTTTCGTGACAAGTTTTAGGATCCAATTACATCTTTTGAAATTTTTAGGACTCGATTGCACTTTCGCAATAATTTTTAAGATTTGATTTCACCTTCTAAAATTTTAAGACTCCTTGGCATTTTTATGACAATTTTTAGGAATTCTAGTGTCCTTATCCCTTTTCTATATTGCACATACTCCCTATTGATTCCAATAGGAATCTACTTTGGAGAGGCTATGTGATTCACTTCACAAGAACAGGAATTGACAAGACTTCCCTCGATTCCTTCCGGCAAGAAGGCGAGAAACTCCATTCCCTCCACTTATATGCATACGGGCACCCATTGCTAGAGTATTGGCTAACAAGACAGGGGACTCGCACGACCTTACTCAATACTAGTTCGCCCGAGGAAGTCGTTAATAAGGGTCGGGAGCTTCATGACGATAACAGCTTTGGCGAGTATGACCTTTTCAATAACAATTGCGAGTACTTCGCTATGTTTTGCCGGACCGGAGTTCGAGCAAGTGCATAAACGACATTGGCTAGTGCTTTTGCGTTGAAGGTCAAGGGGGTCAAAAGACTAGGCAAGCAAGATTCCACCGAGAGTTAAGCTCGAATGAGCCAAGAACGTCCTACCAACTTCCCTTTCCCATCCGTCTCTTTAATAGCAACTATGTTCGCCTTTTTTATTTTTATTTTTTATTTTGTCATTTTATGCTTCAGTATATTAATTCTTTTTTAAAACCGTAACGACATGAAATGACGATAAGACCCTTTTACCGCATTTAATGAGGTCTTTCCTGACTAAGCGATAGTGATGGACACGTGACCCAACATGATTGAAAAATGATATATTTTATGATTGGACAGCTTTTTGAGACTTTCCCTGTCTCCTGCGACAGTTAGTTGGGGAATGTTCCTTTTCTGGAGAAGCTACGGTGCACGTTGGGGGATCTTAACCGCCGATATTTTAATGATGCGGTCCGGTCCCGTCCCGTCAGGATGGACTTTTGTTGTCTTCATCTTTTTAATGTTGGTCAATCCCCAAATACGTAAAGATAATTCTAAAATATAACAAACATTTTTTTATCCGCCGTCACAGATGTAGCTTGCCTTGCCGTGGCGTTAAGGAGTCGCCCGCGGCAACCGTTGGCAGGGTTAGGGTGGCGACTCGGCACGGAGAGCAAATGTGATTGCTGGGAAGGCTAGAGCCGCTCTGGAAGAATAGGATCAAGACCAGTTGAGGCCAAATCATGAGTCACGGGCTTATTCTCTCTCTCTCCTTCACACACGAAGACACAAAGAATCGGTTTTTCTTTTTTTTCAGTTAGGCTTTTTAAAAAAATATTTACCAAAATAAGTTTAAAAAAAATATTTCTATTTTGGGTCCGAGCGGCATTTAGAATACCGCACAGCCCGACCGGCAGTCTTAATGCCGCCTGAGTCCCAGCTCGGCACTTCACTCAGCACAGTGAAAGCCGCGCCCATCTGGTCAAAGACGGCATAGAAACTATCTATCGACAAGTCATATGGAGCAACCCCCTGACAGTTGGTACGATGGGACCATTGACATTAAAACTCACTTACCTCATTAGTTGTTTCGAAAAAAAAATGAAACGATTTGAATTTTTTTTTAAAAATAATTATTTATATCACTTAAAAAATAAATAAATAATATTTTTTTATCACTTATAAAAATAATTAGGTATAGATCGTTTTCGATGATGAAAATTTTTCATTAACTGATTTTTTAAATATATAAGTAATTATTTTTCAAAAAATATTTTAAAAAATATTTAATTTTTGCAAAACAAACGGATCTAGGAGCATAATATCATTTTTGCAACTCCCTCTTTTTTCTCCCCACGGCGTAAAAAGCCCAGCTCTCCCTCATCAACCGAACCAAATCCTCTAGGCACTTGGAAGGCCAGCTGCAGATCCACTGACTTTGTCTTGATCTTGGCCGCATTAAATGACCCTGTTTCCTCATCGGCTTCTTCGGTTTTCTTCCCTCTCTCTATCTTAACACCTCGAAGCCACCTCTTTCTTCATCAACTTTCTTCTTTCTCTCTCCTCCTCCTCCTCTCCTCCCTCTCACTCTCTCTCTCTCCCTCTCATCCCAAGCCAGACCAAGGTGCCCTTAACTGATCCAAATCCTCTAATCACTTCGAAGCCCCCAGCTCCAGAAGGACCCAGAGGGATAAAATGGCGGCTCCGATGATCGGGGATCATATTTACACTTACTGGCTGCACGGCCTCTACACACACCACGGTTAGCCACCTCTTCCTTCCTTTTCCATTCTCATGATCAACAACAATGGCGTCTCTCTCTCTCTCTCTCTCTCAGCCCACTCCTTCACCTGCACGTCCCACAAGTTCACGAAAAGCTCTACACCAACTGCACCCACCTCCCCAGCTCTGCGTATACCCTCAAATTACACGTACAATGCCTCCCACACTCCCTGTCCGTCGCTGGAGGTTGACCCTGGAGGACATGGGAAAGTCCACAGTGGCTTGAGGGAGCTGCACCCACCTCCCGGCTCCGCGTATACCTCAACTGCCTCCGACCCTCACTCTCTCGTCGTCGGGGTTGGACCCAGGGAGCAATGGGGAAATTACGCGGTGGCTTGAGATAACTGCACGCCACCCCACTCTCCATCCAGCTCTTCGTATACCTTGACTGCCTCCGACACCTCCGTCTCCGTCGCCGGAGGTTGACCCCGGAGGACATGGGGAAAGTCCGCGTATACCTTTCCGTCGTCGGAGTTGGACCCCGGAGGCCATGGGGAAAGTACGCGGGGGCTTGAGATAACTGCACACCTCCCCAGCTCCACGTATACCTCAACTGCCTCCGACACCTCCCTCTCCGTCGCCGAGGTGGACCCCGGAGGCCATGGGGAAAATACGCGGTGGCTTGAGATAACTGCACCCACCTCCCCAGCTCTGCGTATACCTCGACTGCCTCCCACACCTCCCTCTCTCCGTCGCCAGAGTTGTGACCCCGAGGCTATGGGGAAAGTACGCGGTGGCTTGAGATAACTGCCCCACCTCCCCAGCTCCGCGTATACCTCGACTACCTCCCACACTCCCTCTCCGTCGCCGGAGGTGGACCCCGGAGGCCATGGGAAAAAACGCGGTGGCTTAAGATAACTGTACCACCTCCCGCAGCTCCGCGTATACCCTCGACTGCCTTCCACACCTCCCTCTCCGTCGCCGGAGGTGGACCCGGAGTCCATGGGGAAAATACGCGGTGGCTTGAGATAACTGCACCCACCTCCCCAGCTCCGCGTATACCTCGACTGCCTCTCACACCTCCCTCTCCGTCGCCGGAGGTTGAACCTGGAGGACAAGGGGAAAGTCCGCGGTGGCTTGAGGGAACTGCACCCACCTCCCAATTTTTTAAGTTTTATTTTTATGAATAAAAAATATTTTGTCGACTCATTTATTTTCCTGAATACTAGAAAATCCAGAAAATAGCTTTTTGAAAGTTGTTTTTCGCAAAGAGTCTTTGGCCGAAAACTAATAAATTATGTTTCACTTGCGATAATCCACCCTCACTCGTTGACCCACGTATATTCCTACTCATTCCCTATTTAACAACAAGTCTATTTTACGGTAACTATTGGCTATTGGCGATTGGACCCTTGGCTGTTTTTCTATATTGCACGTGCTCACCATTGATTATGATAGGAATATACATTGGAAGGGGCTATGTGATTCACTTAACAAGAACAGGAGTTGAAAAGACTTATCTCGATTGCTTCGAAGCGAAGGAGAGCAATCCATTCTGTCCACTACTATGCATATGGGCGGCCGCTCCTGGAGTATTGCTTGAGTAGACCGGGGACCGGCCACAGCCTTACCCAATACCAAATTGCTTGAGGAAGTCAAGAACAAGGCTTGGAGCTTTACGAGGGTGATAGCTTTGGAGAGTATGATCTTTTCAATAACAATTGCGAGCACTTCGCCACGTTTTGCAGGACCAGCGTTCGGGCAAGCGCGCAAACAACATTGATCAGCACTTTTCAGCGAAAGGCTAAGGAATTCAAAGGATGGACCAATCAAAATTCTGCAAGGCATTAAAGCTCGAGTGAGCCGAGAACCCAACCATAGTGCCTTCCCCGTCTGCCTCATCGCTAGCAATCAGACTTTGTTAGGAAATAGCATCTCTCTCACACTCTCATGTGATGGGGCCCACACGGCAAAAATAAGATATATCTTAGATTGGACAGCATCTTGAGACAGTTACAGGAATGTCCTTTTGAGAGTTACTGTTGTCGACGAGCAGTAAAAGAAATGAGAGTAGTTTTTTAAGTCCAATTTAATAAACAGCGAAATCAGACTTTGTTTGCCCCCCCCCCCCCCCCCCCCCCCCCCCCCTCGATCTTTCTCGATCTAGCGTATTTAATGATGTTTCGATTGGGTTTTTCTGAGTAGCGCAGGTGATGGGGACACATGATGCCCACATGTGCGGAATGTCCTCTCGGGGAAACGCCCGGCGGACTTGCCGGGATCTCAATTCTCAACGACACGAAGAACATTCCAAATCAGACCTCGACGGCCGGTATTAATGATTTCCGGTTCGCCGTTGTAACTTTTATGTCTGAGATAAGAGTATGTGGAATCCCTTAATACTTAAAGATCGTTCTAAAATAATTAACTTTTTCTTAACCGGCCTTGCAAACGCAGCTTGCCTTACCGTGCGGTTAAGGTGTCACCCGCAGGACCTGTTGGTGGGCTCGGGTGGCAACTCGGGCACGGAGAGCTAACTTGATTGTGTGGGCAGACTGGAGCTGCTCGAAAATATTCTTAGCTCGAAGAACAAGGCCGCTTCGGCAAATCATGCTGGCACAGGCTTACTCTCTCTCTCTCTCTCACTCAAAATCACCCCGCCACACGCACGCACACAATCAACATGGCCGAATTTTAAACTTAAGGGCATGGATTGGGTCAGTCCAATTTGTGCCAAAAAGCATATTTCATTGGCCAGACTAAGCTAGTACATAGAGTAGAGATTGATGTGCAATGACGCGGAAGTGATAAATAAAGAGTTACTGATCGTGTCGGAGAAAGACAGCCGAGTTGGGATCGATCGTCTAAGGTACAGTGTTTCCTATCAGCTGCAACTAATTCTTTCCAGGGTTTTCATGACTTGATTCATCGATGGCCAGTACTTGGGGAATACCGGAGAGATTGGGTAGCGTGTGCAGCTATCTAAAGAACATCCTTCAGAGTGCCCCTTCCAATCGAGAGCACATTGATTCTAGTCAATTTCCTTCTAGCCAGATGAGGCTTGACCCCCTCCCAAAATCTACTGATCAGCCAGATGATTATGCATCATACACTCGCATTCCCGTCAAAAGCTCAGCCACTATCATGCCGAGGCTATAGACATTGCTCTTTATATAAGTGACCTGGTCAACCAGAATGATGTGATAATCTAACGGGGAATTTGTTAAACTTGCTTCAGCAATGATCAAACTAAGTCCCAAGTGCAACGTTCTCTACTATGATCACCCAAGCAATTCAAAAGCACATCATATTACCCGTGGCTACATACTCGCGTGCCGCATAGCCATAAGATCCAATAACCTGTGTTGTCACATGTGATCTGTCTTTCGTCTGGACCCTTTCTTGCCAACCTAAAATCTGATATTTTGGCATGATGTAGATTTAAAAAGCTTAGCTGGGGCCAATGACTGGTACTACAAACTATCTATGAAAAGAGTAGCTTGGAACATCAAATTTTAGACGAACATAACCAAAAGAGCCCCCCCGACCAAAAAATAAGGAAAACATACTTGGGAGACGAACCAGTTTCAAAGATGCTTTGCAATGGTAACTCCTGTGTTATATGTGAAAACTGGCCAGAATGAAAACCTGAACGCATAAGGTTTCAAATTCTTGCTGCTTCCAGAATGCAGGAGGGAATTGCAAAAGGAAGGATGTTGCAAAGTTATGTTACTTTGGGACAGGATTTTGGAACCAATTTTAAAGGTAACACAATGTGGTATTGCTTAATTTAATCCAAGTAGCAAACATGAAACTTACTGAGTCCAGCAATATGGTTGGGGGATTGATATGTCTGCAGATTATTTACTGCCTAACAGGTGCAAGAACATGAGGCCTTTCACTGCTCCTACCGCAATTTTAATCTGCGTGACCCATGGAAGTGGTTCAATGGCCGAGCCCCACCAGCAGCAGGAAAGACGCATGATTTGTATAGTACATTGAAACAACAAAAGACCATATTTGCAATAAATTTTAGGCAAGCATGTATTTATCATCAAGAAAGAACATAACTTCCAAAGAGGTGTTCTTTAGAATACCCTCTGCCATGAACTCGTGGAGAAGTAGTTCTTTATCCTCCAAACAGTATCCCATTAGCCTGACAATGTTTGGATGAGATAAGCTGCCCAGGAAGTTCACCACCGATCGCAAGAAGTTAACAGTTTCATATCAAAATAGGGCAAAACCTCATAATTTCACATTTTTTAGAATAAGAAGCAAACAGGCATCCCCCGCAGAAAAAGAGAGGAGATAGAACGACCAATTGTGTGATAAGAAATTAAGAAACCACAATGGCACCCTAAGAGCGAACTACTGGGGATGCACCCTACAAATTTTCGTCGGTAGCAAATAATCTGAAATAAAAACTGGGATGAAATATTCAATGATGCATCACCGCCCATGTTCAATAGTAAATCCTGACAAATGCGGGTTGAATTTCATATGCCTTTCTGTAATTACACAACGTCATATTCATGTAAACCAAGGAGTAAGCAAATCTTAAGTGCTCAACCTAGTTATAAAGCTAGTAAACATCCCTCGAGCGATTTTGACATCGCAAAGCCAATAAAGGATGAGATTGATGACTGTATGGTGACCATGTAGAGTCTAAAACGCAGAACCATACAAGCTTTGATATGCAACATGAGAAAAGAATGCACCCATCTTGTGTAGTGCAAAGTTGATGTCCACCTTCCAAGAAAGACAATGCCTCATCTTGGGATTCAATGTTTCAGGTACATTGAAGAGGCATCCTCTGAATTTAGCTTGAAAAGCAAGGATATAAGTCACAATAGTTTCTGATGCAGGACCTAATTCCTTCTGTGGGATGCAAGAAGAGTTCCTACATTTCAAAATTTGCAGCAGCCTGCCTTCTCATCCACACCCCCCAGAAGGCCACTCAAATATGCTTTCCAAAACAGATATGCCTTAACCATTTGCGTCTCATCGCTTTACATCCTGACAAGCTGGTCAACTAAGTGGTGAAAACAGCTCTTCTCGAACTTTTTTGACTATTTGAATCTCCAATGGTACATGCTTACAGAAACTTATATGAGCCATGTATTTCACCCAGCACCGTGCCTGCTGTTTTTTATTTTGAATACAGATAAAATAAAAACACCGAAAAATTAACGATACCAAGCATAGGATAGGCAAAAAAAACATTTCACTCTTCTACTGCATATCTGTAGAGGAATTACACTAAACCCAGAAGTCCTTGAAAACAGAATCTCAAAGATGTTTTAATGTTTTTATGCCGACTTGAACCATACAATGGAGAAGCAAGCTCACTTTTCTCCAAGCTCTTGCATAGAATTGCTCGTGGTCATAGACAAGTCATGGACCCTAAGATAAAGGATAATAGGAGCAAGCACTGTCATTGCAATCCTAACAGCATTATCTGGTCCACATCATTGGTCAAACCCCCAGAAAAATGTGTTCAGTTGGGCAACAGCGTATATTCTGGAAGGGAGAAAGCAAACTGAGATAGTGAGCTTCCTATGAAATTACTCCACACCAAACCAGAACATCTAGCCACAAAAAAGGTCGCTAAAATCTCATCATCAGTTTTCTAAAACAAACTACATATCTGGACATGATTCTTCTTCCACCAGCATAATAAAGCTTCTTGCTGAAAAAACAATATTGGCTAACATTAGATACTGCAAAGCACATGCAACCCGAGTTTTTCTGAGAGGAAAAGATTACTTCCATTCTTTGAGCCCTTGCATGCTCTCCGGGTCAACTTTTTGATGGTAATTGGAGTCATTCATTTGCTCTAGGAAGACCACTTAACATTCAGGCAGCCTTTGAAGACTCTACCAAAAGCACCCTCACCAAGAACTGTATCAGATCTGAAGCTTCTGTTGCAACCTCTACCTCTGCAAGACTAAAGACTCTTGACTTCTGAAGTGGGACCAACATAACCATTTAAAATAGACTCATTCGACCTCCCTCGCAAGCTCCTGCTCAGGCCATCCTCAGAAGATTATGACCTGCATAATAATCACAGCTGGTACTCCTGTGATTACACTAGTGAAGAGAAAAAGTTGAAGAATTTGTTGTGAGCTGAAGACAGGAGCTAGAGACGAGTAGGAACTAATTGAGTAAAGAGATGTCAGCAGATGGGAAAAGAGTTAGGGAGCATGTTCCTTCATAATCCGCTTTGTCCATAGGTTAGGGTTTGCATGAATTTCGGGATTATTCAGAAAGCAGGAGCACAATAGCTAATAACATGCAGAACATCTATAAGATGTATATTCATGATTCAAGCTCTTGCATTGAAACTCCGACACAATATCAGCGGACCTTCATCCCTAATGCTTTGTTGGGACTGAGTCCATATTGCATATCATACATATTCCACAAGTACACCATGACCATACGTTCATCCTCATAGCAAATGCCTACTTCTTCTCCTCGTTCATATTCGCTCACTCATTACATTATTCTCATTTCTCGTCACAATTTCGTTCTTATTTTCTTTTACCTCAGTATTCCAGCTAAAGCATCAAACTTAATCTAAT
>JAGVVM010020291.1:0-25932 GCA_019149425.1 Psidium friedrichsthalianum
GCCCAATTTGATTCCCTAAGCCCATGTATGATATTAGGCCCTAAATTTTAACAACCAAGCCCACCATTACAGCTCAATTAAACTCTAACTTTCGTCCATCATGAAGCCCGTTAGAATGAATTAGGCCCATAAGCCCATACTTAACTAATTTAGCCTAAAAATGGACCCTAAGCCCATCTATATCATTCCGCCCATCAATTCCCGCGCCCAAGCCTTCATTTACAGCCCACCATAGACCTTTCTAATCCCAATTCAAATTTGTCCAAGGCCCATGACCAGCCCACCAAACTAATCCCCAAATTTGACTAATTAATTCCAACCTTAATCCTCTATTTCCCCTTAATCCACTTGCACCAGCCCTTAGATATAGCAAACCACATGTATATAATCTATTCCTAAGCCACGATTATGAGTGTAGCCTACCTAGAATGGACTGAAATCGGCGACGGCAACGGGAAGGCCCAAATGGTCGGTTGAGGTCCACGGCTCAACGGGTGAAGGGACGGCGGGAAAGGGCTGGTTCGGCTGCTCCAAGGGTCTCAAACGGCTTGAATGAGGTGGTTCAAGGCATTAGGAGAGTTGAGGAGCCTTGTGGAATAAGCCCACATGATCGGAGCATCCACGGCCCCAAACGCTAAACGGAGAACAACGAAGAATGGGGGGGCTGGTCAAGGTGCTAAATGAGGGTGCCCAGCCGTGGAAATGAAGAGGAAAGGAGCTGGGAGACTTACCTAGGGAAGGCAAGATGGTGGCGGTGGTGGTGGCGGTGGAGGGCCGAATGACGGCGAACGGGCGGTGGCTTCGGGCGATGCTCACGGCGGACGAAGGAGGAGTGGAAGAAGAGGGAGAAAAAATGAAGAAGAAGAATGGGCGGAAATGGTGGTTCGGCCGAGCAAATAGGGAGAGGGAGAGGAGAGAGAGAGATTATAATAGTTATAATGAAATTCAAAAAAAATTAGTGGGGTTAGGTGTACTTGATATGAACTTTCATAGATTGATGGACAACCTTGGAAATTGTGCATGATTGACATTTGATTGATTGATTCGATTGATGGGACATCGATGTGACATTTGATTTGACTTGCCTCAATTTGCGTGCCAAATGCATCGATCGGGTCCTGAGCGCGAACTGATTTCAGACTGGAATTAGTCTCGTTCTATTACGTTCGCTCTCAAATAATTCCATTTAACCTAATTCTAGGGACTGAACATTTGCCGGGGGCATTTCGGTAATTTTCTAGTCACGTCTTGTTTCACGACGTACACCAGCTGTCTGCCCTTCTGGCAATGTCTCTGCAACAGAATCCATTTCTCCATTATGACTATCTTAACAGTTCGATTGTCCAATGTCGGAATTCATTTCATGGTCAAATTCACTAAATACCGACTTTATCGAATTTTCAGACCAACGGGCGGCTGTTTGGGAAAATTTCTCAGGTAGCCTTTCCCCTTCGGTTAGTCATCCCAGGGTAGCTAATCCTGAGTGAGTATCGATCAGAGTGTACTAATGAAGTATATCCATTCATTTAGAAATTCCGATAACTGGGTCGAATTTTCGGACTGTCACAATGTGAAACTTTCCTCTCATTTCATACATCAACGAGCCTTACAACAAGTCATTTGGGGGGAAAGGTAAACCCAAATTGAGCCCTAATAAGCAACACAAATGAGCTCAACTGACTCTCCATAAAGTTAATGCTCTGCTTACACTGCGCGGATTCGAGATCTGCAAGCTTAAAGAATAAGTGAGCACATTTCTCCTTCTGCCTGACAACGTTGGCCTCATGACGTTCAACGACGAATTTCAATTTCTCAATCAAGTCTCTCTCGAGAGCTATATTTGCTGTTAGGTCTTCGAGTCTCTCTTCCAGCTAGTCGCATCTAAATTTCATCACGATATCACTTGGGTCATGCTCCAAGTAATTTTGGTTCAAAGCTAGGTGCTCCACCAACTTCTCCCTCTCGTGAACCAACAGCAAGGCCCGTTCATCAGTAGACTTGACGGCCTTCTTGTACCGAACAACTATGTGCTCTGGAGACTTCAGACATTCAGATCGATCCTGGTAGCGATTCACGATGCGGGTTAAGCTGACCGTTTCGTAAGTGTTCTGATAAGTCTCCAGAAAGTTGATAAAGACGTGTGGGAACGCCCAGTATTCTCTCCAAATTTGTGCCTACGATTGAAGATGCGCTTATCTCCCTGAACAGACCAAAGATCTTGGCTTCAACATTCGAATGATGGGATATGTAAACATAGCCTCGGCCAAAAGGTGATAAAGTCTCTCCCATTGAACCATAACATCAGCGGAGAAGATGTGAATGGGAAGATTAGTCATTATCGTTGAGATGATTGAGGAAAGAATCAAGACAGACGAGTAGAATGCGAAAGTATTAGAGGAGAGAATTAACGCAGACGAGTGGAATACGAAAATATTAATCCACTCTACATTAAATATTGATTCCACAACACCATCCTTTGTCGGTCATATTTCCCTATCTGTCCTTTTCTTTCGGTGTCACCTCTGTTGACTCGAATCCCCTGCTAATCTAAAATCTCGAGCCAAGCAAATTTGAAATCTTTGCGAAAAAAAAGTTTGAGAAGACGCCACTACTTTGAAAACAAAGAAGAAAAAGATGACATGAGTGGGAGATAAGGCAAACTTTAGCAGAAAAGAAGAGAAGACTTGTCTCCATTCGTAGACAGAGTGAGAGTTCACCTGCAAAATCAATGGTTGAGACAGGTGGGAGATAAAATGACAAGGGCCCTTATACTATGAAAAGATGAAAGAAGATGAACTGAGCGAGAGATACGATAAAAAGTCGAGAAAAATAGAAATCTTGGAGGAAGCAATACAATTTCTGAAGCCAATGCCTAAATCTTGAAAGAGGCGTTCTCTTGGCAGTCTTCATCCGTGCTTAAAGCATATACAGTTGCTCAGAAAAACTCATAGAGAGTAAAAATATAAGGAAGAATAGTAAACCTTGAGGGACTAGTAACTAGTCAAGGGTGTCTCAACCCAACACATTTGAGAGCTTTCCTCACTTGCGGAATATGGAAGATGAAGAGTTCGAGGCTATGTTAGGAACTAAAACCATAGAACCGGCCCTTCCGCCAAAGACGTCCAAGATCTCAACAGAGGCAACGGTGACAACAGCAACAGGCAAAAGAAGTGTTACCGTCGCCATAATGAGCAGCAGATTCAGAGGCTTGAAGATTTTTTCGTAGAATGCCCTAACCCAGATAACAAACAAAGAAATGATCTAAGCCAAGAGCTAGGACTGGAACTTTCACAAGTCAAGTTTTGGTTTCAAAATAGATGAACCCGAGTGAAGACCCGTTATGAACGCCGTGAAAACGAGTTCCTAAAAGCCGAGAATGAAAGACTCCGGACAGAGAACGCAAGGTATAAAGAAGCCTTTGATACTGCGACCTACCCCAACTGCGGTGGCCTCTTCACCCTCGACGAAATGTGGCATTTGAGGATCGAAAATGCCCGTTTGAGAGGTGAGTTAGACCAGTTCCCAGCATAATCAAGTCTTGTTAAAGGAATGGGCAAAAAGGCGGATCCTATGGGGTCAGTACTAATGCCTCCCGAGGAAAAGGGGATGTATCATTGCCAAGCAAGTAGCATCAATGATGAGCTTGCCGCCATGATAAACCAGTTCGATATTAATGAAGCATTAGGGCTGGAATGTTCATACGGTGTTTGTATTTTGAAGCCAGTGATCACGGGTCTTTCAACATTGCTGATGCGTACCAGCTGATCATTGGAAAGCTTACTAAGGAAGCAGAACCGATCCTAAATAAATGCATATGTTTCATTTCCTTGCGTGATATATTTTCTGCTTTTATTGATGTATAGCAACAATTCAAGAGCCGAAAGTAATGATCTTCCTTTCTCCTATTAAATACTCGTATCCGTTACTAGACCAAACCTGGGAAAAATTTAATTGCGAGTAAAAAAAATCCACGCAGGCTCAAAGGGAATTTGCAGACTATCCCAAGAGCACAGTCAAACCCAAATGCGAAGTTCTCCTATTGAACAAAACTTAGAGCAAATCAATTCGCGAACATTGCCACTAGATGGATAGCCTCAGATAAGGAAAATACGAGTGAAAAGCCCAAGCGAACTCAGAGAAGAGTAACTTTGTATTTTCTGATTCACCCTTAATTATTTCAAATTCTAAGTTGAGTCTACCCTATTCTTGACAGGAGATTATCACCTGCCCTAGTAGCGTTATAAACTGAAGTGTGTCCAACGCAACATGGCAGGACTATGTCATCCGAAGATTAGCCTTTAGATTGAAGGGAAGCCCTATGGACGCCTATGGTCTCATAGGCTTAATGGCATGAGGAATTACAGTGGTCTGAAACGTTCCGAGTTCGATCCCCAAGTTTGGGGAATGTTGTAAAAAATGTAAATGAATAAAATAATTTTTTGCACATTTCTTTTTGCAGAAATAAATACATAAATAAATAAAACAATACTCAACGAACAAGATCGAAGTCAATACTTTACCATAACTTTGGCTCTATTAGTGAAGGGTCCAACGAAGGTCGAGGGAAACTCAACCCAGCGAAGCTGGTAAAGGGGTCGTGCAAAGCATCCAAGATGAAGGATAAATAAGCATCTTTTCCAGTTTATCCCTTCCAATACTGGCTAAGACATCTTCTTTTCTTTTGACAGAAAATGTTTACACTGACATTACACCAACATTTAACATGTCAAAGGAGATAAACCCAACGGGCAAAATTATGATCATATGATGAGATCCATTCGATGAAAATGGGGCAAATTAATGGTAAACACTAAATTGAAAAGGAGAGTATGTCTTGTTTAACTCGTTTATTTTCAAGGATACCCTTTCTGCTTTCTTTCTTGCAGGGGCCTTCGACTGACAACTATAATGGTTGTCAATATTAAACAAGCCCAAATGCTTCAAATCTTCGCTCAACCCATTTGAGCAACGAATTCATTTTGTAACCCCTGTCAAGAACCACCCCACATCGAGGCTAAATGGAGGTAGTTCCAGCAGCAGCAGGAGAAGGTAAATGGTTAGAAATTTTATTGCTCGGACTAACATTATTTTCGAGTGTGTCTTTGCTTTCAACATCGTAGGGTAATTCAAGTACCTTAAGACAATGAAAAGCATTCATTTCTATATCCGATGCACTTTTATCCTTTGCATCGCCCAATCGAGCCTGCATATTCATTTCTTAAAACCCTGTTGGTGATCATTGCTCATTCCAAAGGAAAGATGAAGCCACCTCAAAGCAGAACTCAGAAGAAATAGGTTTACGTGGAGTTCCCGAGTTAACTCTTCAAGTATGCTAGATCTTTGATATGCATGTGTATACGGCCCAACCTTTGGAAATTCTTTTTCCTATTAAAAAATAATAAAAAAGGGGAAAAAAAAAGGAAGGAAGAAAGTTAGTCCGGGGCATAAAAAAAAAACAAAGCGCCAGTTAAAAGTAAGGCCAATGCCCATTCAAATCAATGCTCATTTTTGAATGCATTTGAACTTTACAAGAACATTTTGTAAACTCAGTAAAAACATATTGTCTCCTTTTATAAATCCCCAATGGGATCTGGTTGTAACAGAAAAATTTTCAAAGGAGTCAAATTACAAAATATACTCAGTTGAAGCTTACACTGTTGGGGAGCGACGACAGTATCAACAAATGTTGACACCATTCTCACATAACACTGGTGTTCTTTGAAGACAGATCCAGAAGTCTAAGAACGACGATAAATGCCCAAAAAATCACTGACGTCTCCTCCGTTGGAGTTCACATCGTCCTTAAGCAGCGATATCAGCAAAAATTCACACCTTCCTCATACAACGATGGTGTTATTTGAGGACTATTCTAGAGGGTCGAGACTAGTGATAAAGATGTAATAATCACCAATGTCAAACGTACCTCATATATTTTTTAGGCCAAAATAAGCTTTTTATTTTCTTGGTCCCCAATCCTAACCTACGTTACAACCCGTGAAAGCCTTTTCTGATTAAGGTGCATGAGTTAATGTAGAGTTGAATGATTTTAAGGATTACTTGAAAAGGTACGAGCAAGATTATTTCTCTCATTTTTGTAAGGTTCTTAACTTATAAACCTGAAATCAGATGATGAGGACTTTTTTGTCAATGGCCTTGGTTCAAAAGAGTTCCCTTTGACAAGTCTTTGACCCAGCCTATATTATGGTCCTAACCAAGACCTCCAGATCAGCTTGATCGTACCAATTACGAGATTACTCAAACCCTTACTGAATGGGATGATGATAAGATTGAGTGATTTCTTTCAATCTTACAATCAGGATAAAGTGCCTTTCTCGAGAGCGAGAGAAAGCCCTTTCGGACTGAAGTCGTCCATTCATATTACATTCGATGTGTTCATACTATAATAACCTCCTTGAACAGAATTAGCAATGCAAACTTGATAGAATAATTATGCATCATCCATATTTTGATTGATTGCATCATGAGTTATTACACACACTGCTTCTAATCATTACAAATTTAGCTGAGTAGTTTCGCGTGAACTGATGAACTCATTGATTAAAATGCTTGACACTGCCTGATAGGTAACATGTCCCCGACATTCGAGTTACCTTCCAAAGTGCTCAAAATTCATTCGACGATTATTTGAATAAACAAGCCTAGTTGTCAAGAAACTACCAAGCGTTTCTTCCAAATCCTCAGTGTGGCACATGCGGCCATTCAGTGAACAAGCAAGCATGATATAGTCAGCCTGTCTATGCCTTGATCATTAACTCAGAAGACCCAGTCGAGACCTTACTTGTACCGGAATACTATACAGCTTCAATTCTCAGAGACCTTACCTACACAAAAATGTGGCGAATCCTCTGAATAGGATAGATCGCCACTGGAGTCCTTTCATTAGGAACTCTAACATGGATTGACCTGCCATACGGGTGAAAGCTTAACGTCCTCGGAATATCCTTAGGATGAATCTTTGGGTGCCTATTCAAAAAGCATTCATGTTAGGCAACAGGCATACGATAGGTAGGTAAAGGCCAGGTAACTCTTCAACTCATGATTAACCTGCTCTCATGAGATATTCACCAGTTCACGATTGACCTACTCTCATGTCTTTGATCTTTATTCGATTCACGACTGATCTGCTCTCGTGATACCTTTATCCAACTCATGATTGACATGCTCTCACGAGTTATTAATCAGTTCACGATCGACCTGCTCTCGCACTCTTGAACTTTGTCAAATCACAATCGACATGCTCTTGTGATCTTAACCTACCTCTACCGACTCATGGTGGCCTATTAAAAATGATGGTTGTGCCAAGGGACAAATGGTGCAGTTTGAACCGCAACTCAAGCATATTCCTTCATTCTATATCTTGCATTGTCCCGCGTTAGAGGGAAACCTCCAATAGCAAATAAGACTCTAATACCTTGAGATTCTCGCAACCAACAGAGGAAACTTGGAAATCAAGGGAATCATCAACATCATGAGTATCTGTTGAAACATGCATTTCATATGCGGCCTATGTGCAGGTTTCTCTAATCCATTTTCTTTGGGCATGTTATTTATAGTTCTGCGTATCATGCATCACTTCATTTGTATAGAAAATCGGATTAAAACCCCACCAAAAAATTTCAACATTTGCATTGTCAAAATTTAGGCTCAATTTGGTTTTTGAGCGAAACCTCTGCAAGCCTCCACTCAAAGAGGGACAGTTGTTGACACCTAAATTTTTAATTTTTTGGTTTATATATTGCACAAAAAAATTTGAGAATTAATTCTCACCAAAAATAGTTCTTCGTGTCTGCATTTTCACGGGGAGGAGAAAAGCTCTCTCGTTCGCTCTTGCTCTTTCTTGTTTCGGTGGATCTCAGCATTTCTTGTCGAGTGATCTGCATTTTTTTATCATGGCATTCGAGTGGCAAGATGGATGCCAAACCAGTGGACTCATCATCTCAATCTCCTTCCACTTCTTATGAAGATAAACCCACTGTTCCTAGCGTTTCCCGGACAAAGAATCCTTCCTTTGAATGGCCATTTTTCTTTCCTGCCTCTAGCATATCATCTTGGACACAAAACTTGAAACTTCCATAGCCATAAGCATCTTCACAGGACAATTCACGGAGTCCAAATTCAGGGATTGCAAAACTATCAAGATTAGCGAATACCATGGGATTTCGATTGCCTGCAAGAAATCCTACAACAAATGATGTTGTTCAAGGCACCTCAGAAAATGCTCAATCTGGTGTCCTTGGATCAGTTACAAAAGGGTTGCTTGACTCATCCCGCAATGCTATAAAGGCTGTATAGGTCAAGGCATGTCATGTTGTCTCACGAAATAAGAAGAGATACCAGGAAGGAGGATTCGATTCGAATATGACTTATATCTCTGAGAATGTAATTGCAATGAATTCCCAGATGGAGATATAAGCTTAAGTCCATTTGGGTATTTTGAGGGCTTTATCGTAATCATATGGGAGAGATGATTAAATTTTTGAGACACACCACCAGGGAAAATATAAAGTCTATAATCTCGGTTCAGAAAAGGCTATATGATGCGTCACCTTCTGGTGGGAAGGTTGCAACTTTTCTTTCTGATCACAATTGCCCACTTATGCCGCTTACATTATCCTTTCGTCAAAGTGCGCCCTCATGATTGAAGGAGGACATAGAAAATGTAGTGGCAGTTCACTATAAGGCCAGCAATTACGATATTTGATCATGAATGATTCCTCTAGCCAAACTTTCGGTCGTAGTAGGTGTGGTAATGATCAAAGTAAGTTGGGCATGATGAAAGGAAATTTACTGTTGGTGAGGGAGCATATGATGTTCAAGGAGGGGCCAAAAGAGTTAATATATGGAGGCACGTTGATAGGAGAGGGCGGGAAGATGTTAAAACAAGGCTCTGCTCATTCTTCTCACGAAAAAAAAAAAATTGAACTTAAACATCTTCTTGTACGTTCCTTTCAAGTCTTTCTCCGTCCGTACCTTCCGCTCCCGGTGTCGCTTCACCACTTCCTCTCTCTGTATCTATCTCTCTTCCTAATAGTGATCCGGCGTTCTCGGAGAGAGGCAACGACCACCTCGCGCTTGATCATCCCCACGTTCTTGTCTTCGTTCCGTGTCGAGGTCCTCTCGCATTGGCTTTTCTCAAAGGCCGATAAGTTCTCGGACACCACTTTCGTGTGGCTCTCTCTCTCTCTCTCGTTGTCTCCGTGTCATATCTTGGAAGCCGACAATTTCCTCACTTGTTGCGTGCTAGAAGTTATCCCTTACTCCAAGGAAGTTGTTGGTTTAGAGGAGAGCGTTTCAAAGAGGTTGCTTTGGTTGGAGATTTTCGTCACAAAGCATGAGCTTCATTCATAGAGAGAATTTTTGGAGAGAAAAGATGAGAGAAGGAGTACCTTGGTCCTTCTTGAAGCTAAGACCTTCGTACAAATTTTGGTGGCAACTCCACAATTTTCTAAGCACGGATATCTCTCTCGTCTGGTTCTAGAAGTCGGAGTTACTCAATGGGACCGTTGTAGTATCTCGTCCTCGCACAGAGCCATCACCAAAATTGAAGCTCCCTATTTTCTGTACTACACGGGTCTGTTTGGGCCTTTAGTTATATTTCTTTCATGTGACATTGGTTTTTGAGCTTCATTGACCATCAAGTCACAAAAGGACAAAAGAATCACCGCTTGAACATCTACGCCCACAGCTGCTTCTGTTACCAAAACCTGTTACCAAAACGAGGAGTTGTGGTCTCATCTCAACCTGACAAATCCGTAGCCGAGCAGTCCGAGCGTTCGAGTTTGGCACTCAAGTTTCGTGCAAAGTCAGTTAACGAAGTTGACGTTTGGTTCAAGACTTCCTTTCTAGTTCAAAGCAGCACAATTCGTGGTTGCGAAGTGTATCTCATCAAGGCTTCAGACCAGTGCAAATCCAAGACTCTTAGTTGTGTACAAGTCCTTGGCAGATTAGATTTGAGCAATTTGTTTGCAGCTCAAGTTTGGTTGGATCAACAATTAGGAGGTATTTTTTTCTCTCCAAAAATTCTGAAAATATTTGAACATGAGTAAAAAAAAAAAAAAAAAAACGTGAGTAAAAAAATTAAAATTTCCCTAGTTTGAATTTCTTGAATATAGAGCAATCTACGATATCCTAAGCATGTTTCCAAATTTTTGAGCTGATTTGGCATTTTTTTTTAATCTTAGGGCATTATCCATCGAGTATTTGCATATCTTATCTCAATTTGGATATGGTGCATATCTTGAATATTATTTTCAGACTTGGTATATCTCTAGATATTTGATGTATGTCGTGGCTTGAATTCGAGATAGTCTGAATATTGTATCATTGTCTTGAATGGATTGCGCATATCTTTCGAGTGTTTGAATTATCTTAAATTCGAATTTGAAGCAATTTAAGTCTTGAGCATATTTTGATGTCTTGTAGAAAAACATTGGCTTGAATTGAAAATATCTTTCCAATTTGAGGATTATCTAAATATATTTTCAAGATCTCATAAGATAATTTTTCTAATTAAGAAAGATGTAATCCTTTGTGGATAGGGCCATTTCCCCTTCAAATTCGGTTGATTCTTACACTTTAGTGGCCGAAATTTTTCATTCATTTTTATATAGTCTAAATCAAATATTTTTATGATATTTCTTGAGTATAGTACATGCTCCCTTGCGCTTTTGTCCCTCGGATACGTGCATTACGGATGACCGCCTGACTTCACCCTTGAAGTACGACGTCACCCACACAAATGAAATTATCCATCTCATCCCATAATCTGGGACCGGACCGATAATTTCATTTAAATTCACTATCCGACCCTACCTCGGGGTCATATGATGAATAAATTTCCTTCCGACCCTAAACCTTGAGAACGAAGTGAATTCACCGAAAAAATTCGGATCACATGATGTACGACTCTCAAGGTTTATTATTATTATTATTATTATTATTATTATTATTTTTGACTCTGTCTTCATAAAAAAAAATTTGCAAAAAAAGAAAAGAAAAAGAACATCAAATTATGGTCTAAAAATGAAATTAAATATCAAGATATCTTTTAATATAAGTTTAGACTTTGAGTGATCAATTTCTTAATTTATATTAATCGTTATCAACTTTCGGACCATCTTTCATTTTTCCCTTTTAATCCAAAAATAACAAAAAAAAAATGTCATGCATGCGCATTTCATATAGGGTAGATCATGCGTATTTACTATGTCATTCTCGCCATTCATGCATATTTACCATGTCATGCATTTTTATTCACGTCATATAGGTAGATTTGTATCCTTTGCATGATATAACTTTTAATTTTTAACTCCATGTTTTTGTATGCATTAAAACTCATATCATGTTGTTTTTAAAAAAAAAAAAATAATTAACGTGCATTCATTTTTTTTATATATGTTATTTTGCATATCATTAGAATCCATATTTTTCGCACATTCAACTTAAATTTTTCTTTAGACATTATGTTCGCTATATAGTTTTAGAATGCATCACATCATATAGTTTCATGTCATATTTGCACTCATGTAGTTGCATTCGCATCGTATTCATTATTTTTTAAAAAAATTTCCAAAAAAAAGAAATATATAATAAATTGCACCTTTTTTTCAAAGAAATCAATTGAATTTGCCAGTTTAAAAAAAATTCACAAGGATGGTACCGAAAGGGTGTTAATTAAAAAAAATTAACATAATCAAGTCCTCGAATTTGAATTTCTAGTTAGCAGAAAATAAGGTATTCTCCCGATACTTTATTTAGGTTCCTAATCTACCTACCAAAAAAGATTAGTGGCAGCTCCAGATTTAAATCATTTGAACATGAACCTAAGTTGCGAATTGGTAGAGCCTGTGAGAGCTCGAGTTCAGTTAGTTAATTCATTTAATTAATCTAGTAATCCATTAACTTGGAAATTTGCTAATTTTTAAGTTGCGACAAATAGTTACCCACAGAACTTTGTAAGTTATCTTGTGTGCCTGGCATTATGCTTTGTTCATTGGTGCATAGCTCGGCAAAGCCAGCTCCGATATCTTTGAATGTTTGCGAAGGTTCTACTGTTGTGAGATAGTAGTAGCCTCAAAGCCATAGGATTACTATGCATATTTTTCGAAGACGAAGCGTAGTGCCCCAGTAGGGGCGACGATGTGGGGATTTTGCACGGTGGGTTGGGGTGACTCTACGCCATCCCACTAATTAATATTCATAAAAAGTCTTCATTTTATTTTATATTTAATGTATTTATTAAATTTAAGCTTACCCTAAAGTTTCTTGCTTGCCTTGACAAAATAGAGGAAAAGTTCGTTGTTTGAAAAGCTTGGCTAGCTCACTATTTCTTAGAAAAATAATTGGAAAGAATGGAATCAGACATTAAGATGTGAATTCCCAATTTTTAGGAAATTTTTTACCCCACAAGGTCACTAAAGGTTATTACAAAAGATCCTCCAAAGTATAACCAAAGACACAAATGAGAATACTGTATAGCCACTCTGGTATTTCTCCATAGTTTCAAAAGGAAACAATTGGAGAATAAATGTTGTATTTTAAGAAAGAAATGAAAATTGAAAAGTGTAAAATCTTGAACCAGAAACATTGAGTTTATAATAGTGAAACTCTTTTGCGAATGCACATACATTTTTTTTTAAAAAGAAAGTTTCCGTTTTCTTACCTATAAATTCTAATTTTAACTATTCCTCGGCCATTATCATATAGTTAACTATAAATTCGAATTTTAAAATCGTCAAAGCTTAAAATTTATATTAAAAATCAGATTTAAACTAAAACAATGTTGTTTTAGCCTTATGTTTCATATTTTAGTCACATCATCGCCATTTATAAGATAGAAATAATTACACAGAGTCACATCAACATTTTCTGTTGATCAAATTGGACGAAGTTAATGAGAGGACTCGATTGCATCAATATGGTAAATTTTGGGACTCAACTCCACATTCATGACAAACTTTAGAACTTTTAATGTGTTTATCCCAAAAATCTATAAGACAATGCTAATTGCACATTTCATGTCTCTCTCTCTCCCCTACTATCCTCAGTAATTGAATTTGCCCCAGCCATTTCTCTATCACAACCGCCATCTTTTGGGACACAATTGTTACCTCCAAATTAATCCAATCATATCTCTCTCTCTCTCTCTCTCTCTCCATCCATATTAGGCCAAGCCATATTTATGCTATATTCAATGATCTAGTTTGACTCGATCTTCGCGATCACCGACTATGCAACCATTGGAGAGAGATCAATAGAGCTATGCTACAATGGTGTTTCGTTGAATAGTGTCAACAAAACACCTTTCAATATATGGTTCGATGTGAAAATTCACAAAATATAGGAAGGGTCTATTAGTGATTCTTGGATGGAAAATGCGAACTGATTATTGGGTGGTCTTGGACCTCTCTCATCATAAAAGCTAGCTCAAAGAATGAGAGAGACCCAAGACCACCCAATACCCCTTATTACATCTCCGACTTAAGGCTCCATATGTGAGGGGGAGATTATTGAGATTGTCCCATATCAGTTGTGAAAAGGGCTAGTGATCGATTTCTAAATGTAAGGAAAAACCTCATCTTTTGAGCTATTTTTTGATATGAGAGAGGCTCAAAACCACTCAACACTGATCACAAAAATTAGAGGTACAAAAACTGGAGACAATTGTGGTCAAACATGTAAAAGAATATTGAAAGGAAAGTTAATAGTATGATAAAATAGCAAAACTATTGTTCATTAGTTGATTGGTGGTCATTTGTTCAAATTACAATCTTAGTATTTGTGGCTATTAGCAATAGTTAACAATGGTTACAAAGAAAGCAAATAACATTTTAGGTGACTCCTAGAATTGAACAATATGTATCTACAGACGGCTACCAAAAGACCCACTACTCGACAATTATGACGTCATCACTCACCCCACATCAACACTAACTTTTACATGTCGCGACCTAAAAATTCATGGCTAACGGATTATCAAGTTAATTAACTAACTTAATTCGGACTCTCCCAAGTCCTACCAAACCAGAACTTAGGTTCTTTTCATGCAAAATTTACTCAATCCGGAGTCACCACTAATCATTTTATGGTAAGTTGATTAGAAACCTAAATAAAATAGCATGAGAGCTATTTTATTTCTGCAAACTAGAGAAAATAAGTTTGGAGACTTTGTTACATTAATTTGAAAAAATTAATGCCCTTTCGGTACCAAATTTTGTGAAAAATCCCTTTTGATTGATCATCTGAATGAAGTGATTGTTTTCCATTTTTTATTTTCTTTTTTAGGAAAAATGACATGAATGGCAAAATGATATGCAAAAGATGCTTTTTTTTTTTGTATTTTTCGGATTAAATGACGACCATTATGAAAGCATACCTTAAGATGAGTTATCATCCAATTTAACTTAAGAAAATGATTTTTCAAAGTCTTAACTTATATTAGATAATATTTATGACATAAAAACGGACTTTTGGCATGATTAACTATAGAAAAAATGAGTTATTTTTTGGAATTTCTTATTTAACTAAACAAAAAATGAAATGCAAAGAATAAACAAAAATAAAAAAAAATACCAATAATATACTGTTTAATTTCGAATTTTTTCGACAAATTCACTCATTCCCAAAGATTTGGGCTAGTGTAGAATTTTATGCACTACAACCTCGGAGATTCGATCCAGTATGCGGCTACACACACACACTCTCACACACACACACACATACACACACACACACAAAATAACATCATCCATTGTTACCAAAGAGCGGAACCCGAAATTCTACACTAAATTATAATCTCATTCCATAAGATCATGGCCAAGGCGTATAATTTATTTTCAAAGGGATAACGCACAAGGGAGCATATGTTATGGGCATGTTTGTTAATAAATGTAGCAGCATTATCCTGTGAGATTTTTCAGAAAGATATTGGATAATTCCCAAAAAGATATCTTTAATTCGAAGTGATTTCTATCCACAAGATTTATAACATGCCCAGGATTTCCAAAACAATTGAAATTCGGATTAAAAATAATCCTAAACATTCTGAAAGATATGCAAACTCCCTTCAAAATAAGATTAGGATGTGGATTACTTCAAAATCAAACCACAACAAGACATGCTAAGTATTTCAAAGATAAGCACAACATCCACAGGATTTGCTCAAAATTCAAATAATTCAAATTTGGGCTACAAGAATTCTTTATCGATATGCTCACATTTGCAGTTTATGCTCAAGATATGCAAGTAAATATTCTAATTCTAAAAAATCAGAATGTTTACCTTATCCGAAGATTCACTTCTCAAAATTGAGCCGATATCAGATCGGCTCGATCTTGCTCGAATCATGTGGCTGGACCAATGGGTTCATGGATTGTTATACCCCGAACCCTACAAGCACGCAACATCCCGCGAACCACACCACAACATGTCTGTCTGGTCAACGCCAATGACGACCAAGAATTCGCCGTGACCAAACGACATCCAACGAATTTGAATCCATGGGAAGCTAACACCCACCCAGATATGCACACAAAGCGGGGTAAAGAAGAAAAAGACACATTCATAAAACAACCAACTAACATAATATCTAAATCAGAAATACAACGTTAGGGGACAAGTGATTAACAAAACGAAACTATCAAATCATCCTATGCAAAAAAAAAAAAAAAAGAGAACACCACACTAAAGGTCTATTCTTGGTCAATGTCGCTCTAGTCTGACGGCCAAGGACACTCCTCAGGGTCTGACTCGATCTCCATCTCGAGGGACAGGAGCTTACTATCCATTGGGTCTCCCATGTTGTGGCCATCGATCTCCATCGGCAAGTCCTCCTCTGGAATCTGCATACTCAAATCAGAGTCTACGACCTCACTACCAAAAGTTACGGGGTTCACCAGCTCCGGCTTGGGCTTAACAAACTCCTCCATCGGTACATCAAAATTCCACAATGGACCCCTAATCACTAGTCCCCTCCTAACCGTCCATGCCACAGAGCGGTGGGGAATCAAAAACACATCATCACCCTCATCAACCCAGACAGTTACCACGTACCTAACATATACCTCACCATGAATCGAAGGATACTCGGTCTGTGTCCTCTCTAGCTCCATGGGTAGACCGGGGTGAATCGAGAGAGGACTCATGGCTGAGGGCGAGGGTCTGAAATGTTGGCAAAACAACACCAGTGAGTCGAGCAGTCGGAAACTCACCACTAAACTTAGTGCAAGATGAAGTTCACACTCGGGTCGACTCTAAATATGCCGTTCTAAGCTTCCACAACCCTCAGGCAAACATTTCAGGTAGAGTTATAACAATAGATCACAGTCTAGTACAACCATGCATAGAAGATAAGCATATACACAAGCTTGAACTTAATTGCCAATGATAAATGTAAACAATTATGCATGCCATATTCAGTTTCACTTTTCAATCTCAACCACACGATTCACCAGTCAAGGAGCCTCAATGCTCGTGCCTCAATACATGCTACTAATTATCCATGCACCCGTATATACGCCTCCAACGTGCAAGGACCCAGGTACACAATAACATCCCTAGTGCGTCAACCCGCATAGCATCAAAGTTAAGACCCAGATAGGCACTCTTATCACTCCAGCTACCTCATGTTGAGCACGTCCGGGCGCACCCACTTTGTCTAGCCGTTTCCCTCTTATTAGGGCTCAACCTCCGTGTTGGTCAATTTCAACTCATCTCACGTGTCATTATCATGCTGACTATGCATATCACAATTTTGTTAGGAATAAACGGGCATGCTCAAGCATTCACAATTAGGCCTCGAAATCGAGCACACATTATGGCATAAAACCAAGCGATTCGTGCGATGCACTTCCAAGCATCAAATCTTAGTTTATCACGAATGACAATCAACAAACTTCATTCAAGTAAACACTATTTTCATCCACAAAGACCAACAATGCTAAAATGAGTCAGAACCACATCCACAGACCTCCAAATCATTCGAATGGACATAACCACATGCAAGACCCTTCCATGGACAGCAAGCCGACGTCAATAAATCGCATTTTCACACTTGAACAATATGTTCTAGGGTCTCAAATGGTGCTCTCGTGTAGTAATCAAAACCTAAACTTGCGTATTTAAGCCTAAAACTCACATTTCTCTCACTCAACCTCGAGATAACCAACACGACACTCATGGGCAGCAACAACCACATGTGAACAGTACACAAGCTGGCATGAACAGTATATTCTCGAGTTTCAAATAGTGTATACATGCAACAAACGATGCAAAAATCCGCATATTCAAGCCTAAAACTCAAGTTTTGTCCGCTAAACTCCAATGCATAGTACCCAACACCCATGGACAGCCCTCAAGTCATCATGAACAGCAAGTTCCGAGCATGAACAGTGCACAATGAAGTCCAAAACAACATACATGCAAAATCGAGCCTTTGATCTAATGAGAAATCCAACTATACTTCACCTAAAATGCATTCTAGAGCTTAACCAAGTTATGTACGACATTCCTACACAAGGTTTAAAGGATTTACTCACAAAGACGAAGCTCAAATGAAGATCGAAGCTCGAGATGATGGTGGCAGCTCACGGCGATGTACTGGCGGCGTCGGGTGGATGGGGGACGGCAGGGCTGATCTCAGTAGTCTCGAGGTGGTGCACGTGCTTAAGAACGGTGGAAACAAGGGTTAATGGAGCCCACAAGGTGAGGAACAAAGCCGAGACACCGGTGGCTCAACCGATGAATCGGCGGCTGACGGTGGAGCAAGGTAGAGGCAGGCGGTTTTGGGCTTGAACGGGGATGTCATGGCCAAGAAATGAGGTGAAACAAGAGCTAGGAAACCTATCGAGGTTGAGGGGAGTGACAGAAGGGGTGGCATGGCGACGAAGACACAGTGGCGACGTCTCGCGTGGCCGGCGGTGGAGCGGCATCGGGTGGCTGACCGCGAGAGAGAGAGAGAGAGAGAGAGAGAGAGAGAGAGAGAGAGAGAGAGCGAGAGTGAGAGAGAGTGAGAGAGAGAGAGAGAGAGAGGAGAGAATGAGAGTGAGAAGGAGAAAAAATGAGAAAGAGAGAGTGAGAGAAAGAGTGATCTTGAAAAATAGAGTGAATCTTACCTAGGGAATGAGTGGGCTTGCCTAAGGAGTCTATGGGAATATAAGTGTCAAAGAGTCTCTAAAAGTGGTCAAGATAAGGGGACAAGGGTGATAAGTGTCACAAAGCTTCTAAAAGTTGTCTTACATGGGAAATGAAGACAGTGCGACAAGTGTCGCAAAGTCTCTAAAAAGAAGGGTGGTAATGATGGGACACAGTTTACGAGGTGATCAACAGGACACTTCTCAGGATTCGTGCTAAATGCACTGATCAGGGTCTAGCACGAACGAACTCAGTAGAACGTTACTCTAAGCTGATGTGCATTCTAAACTAAAAATTCTACTACTAAACAAACGAGGAAATCTATCGCAAGCCGAGCGCGAACCGGTCCAATCCAACTTATTGACTTCTTTCTCGACACCCTGAAGTTGATCGGCAACTGCTGAACAAATTCTGACGACGTCTAAACTATAACTGCGATATTCATGGGAATTCGGTTGTCCAAGTTTGGAATTCATTTCGCGGCCAAATTCATTAAATATCGACGCTAGTAAATGTTCGGACTAACGGGCGGCTGTTTAGGAGATACGCTTATCGACTGATCAGGTTCACATACTTCAAAGTCCTGGGTAGCCTTTCCCCTTCGGTTAGTCATCTTGAAGTAACTAATTCCAAGTAAGATTCAACCAGAGTGCATTAATGAAATATATCCATTTAATATTTACAAATCCTGAAAATGGTTCGAATTTCAAAATGTCACAATCATTCCCTCCTGATAAAAATTTCATCCTTGAAATTTACAATCCACTAATACATTCGACTATTCAAACAAATAGGGATACTTTCGCTTCATCTCTTCTTCCCTTACCCAGGTAGCTCCTTTAGTCCAATGATGTTCCCAGACCACCATGACCAGTGGCACCATCTTATTTCTCAGGACTTGCTCCCTTTGATCCTTTATCCTTACTGGCCTTTTCACATACAAGATTCGATCATCGACTTCAATGACTTCATGATCGAGTATATGGCTTGGGTCCAGCTCGTACTTCCTCAGCATCGAAACATGGAACACATTGTGAACTTGAGATAGGTTTGGTGGCAAGGCAATACGGTAAGCTAGTGTTCCAATCCTTTCTAATATCTCGAATGGGCCTACAAATCTCAGACTCAACTTTCCCTTTTTCCTAAATTGAGATAGTCCTCTCATCAATGACACCTTGAGGAACACATGGTCTCCCACTTGAAACTCCAAAGGCCTACGTTGCCTATCTGCGTAACTTTTCTGCCGGCTCTGAGCTGTCCTCAATCTGTCTCTAATCACCCTTACTACTTCCACTGACTGCTGAACTAACTCTGGGCCCGTTATACTCTTCTCACCAATCTCATCCCAGCAGACTGGAGTCCTACAGGCTCGTCCATACAAAGCCTCAAATGGAGCCATCCTGATGCTCTGCTAATAACTGTTGTTATAGGCAAATTCCACTAGATGCAATTGCTCTTCCTATCCACCTTTAAAATCTATCACACATATACTCAGCATATCCTCCAACGTCTAAATTATCCTTTCAGATTGTTCATTAGTCTATGGATGGTACGCTGTACTGTACCTCAATTCCGTTCCTAACGCGCTTTGCAAGCTTTTGCAAAAGGTCGCAGTAAAGCGAGGGTCACGATCCGATGTGACGGTTACTGGCACTCCATGTAGACGGATAATTTGACGTACATATAGCTTAGCTAGCTTGTCTAAAGCGAGGTCTTTTCGCATGGCTGTGAAATGTATAGACTTGATCAGCCTGTCAATCACAACCCAAATCGAGTCATTTCCCCTTTGACTCATTAGCAAACCCGTCACGAAGTCCATCATGACGTGCTCCCACTTCTATTCTGAGATCTCTAGCGGCTGCAGCAATCCTTTAGGCTTATAATGTTGTTCTTTCACTTGCTGACACGTCAACCACTTAGCCACATGCTTGACTACGTCCACTTTCATACCATTCCACCAATAGTACTGACGTAGGTTCTGATACATTTTTGTGCTCCCGGGGTGGATACTGTAGTTATTACAGTGAGCTTCAAATAAGATTTCTTCCTTCAACTTCGTATCACTAGGCACACACAGACGCCCACGAAACTTCAACACTCCATTTTCAGTCACCTGAAACTCAGGCTTCCTCTTCGCCACATCCATAACTATGATCTTTTGAATATCAGGATCCATAGGTTATAATTCCTTAATCCTCAATTGGATCTTCGGTTCAACTCTCAAGGTAGCCATCAGACTCGAGAGGTGTCCTATCTCCATTTTGAATTCCGAGTCTCTTATTCTTTTGAGTAGGGTCCATTCGTTGACCATCATGTGTGCGATGCTCGATTTTCGTCTAAGAGCATCTGCTATGTTGTTCGCCTTTCTAGGGTGATACAAAATGTCGCAGTCATAGTCCTTAACAATTGCATCCAGCGACGCTATCTCATATTCAGCTCTTTTTGAGAGAATAGATACTTCAGGCTCTAATGATCCGTATAGATTTGAAACCTTTCTCCAACCAGGTAATACCTCCAGATGTTAAATGCACACACTATCGTTGCCAGCTCCAAGTCTTGCGTCGGGTAGTTCATTTCATGCGGCCTCAATTGTCGAGATGCATATGCTACAACCCGTTCATGCTGCATCAAGACACACCCAAGTCCTCTCAGTGACGCATCACTATAGATCTCAAATCCTCCAGGTTCAGATGGAATCATTAACACCGGTGCGATCGTCAGCTTATCCTTAAGCTTCTGGAAACTCTCCTCGCACTTATTCGTTCATTCAAACCTCGTTTCCTTCTTCAATAGGCGCATCAAAGGAGCAGCTATTGTAGAGAACTCTTCCACGAAGCGTCTATAATAACCAGCCAATCCAAGGAAACTTCACACTTCTATTGCTGTCGTCAGTCTTGGTCATTTCTCTACTACTTCAATCTTAGATGGATCCACAGATAACCCTTCGCCAGAGATGATATGTCCAAGGAACGCCACTCGATTAAGCTAAAACTCACAATTGCTAAATCGGCATAAAGCGAGTTCTCTCTTTAGGTCCGTAGAATAATCTCTAAGTGTCGCTCATGGTCCTCAGAGCTCTTCGAATACACCAAGATATCGTCAATGAACATGATGACAAACTGATCCAAGAACTCCTTAAACATACGGTTCATCATATCCATGAAAGCGACTGGGGTATTGGTCAATCCGAATGGCATAACCGTAAACTCGTAATGCCCATATCTCGTCCTAAATGCCGTTCGATATGTCCTCCTTCTTAATCCTCAACTAATGATAGCCAATCCTTAGGTATATCTTAGAAAACACAGATGCTCCTTATAGTTGATCAAACAGGTCATCTATCCTTGGCAACGAGTACTTGTTCTTGATCGCCATCTGATTCAACTGCCTATAATCTATGCACAACCTTAATCACCCATCCTTCTTTCTTACGAACAATACTGGGGCTCCCCATGGTGAAGCTTTGGGCGGATAAATCCTTTATCCAATAGCTCTTGCATCTGTACCTTCAACTCCTTTAGCTTCGATAGTACCATCTTATAAGGTGCTTTGGATATCGGCTCCGTCCCAGGGGCTAACTCAATCACAAACTCCACTTCCCTTTCTAGCGGTAACCCAAGCAACTCTTGAGGGAAGACATCCGAAAAATCTCGTACCACTAGTACATCCTCTAGCCTTACTTCCTGAACAGTCGGATCGGTCACTGATGCTAGGAATCCTTGGCACCCTTCATCCACACCAGCTGGTAGCGTTGGCTTACCCAAGGTCCTTCGAACAGGCGGGACGAATCTCCTATTATCCTGCATTGGCCTTTTCCCAAAACTCCTATTGTCTCGGCCAGGCACAAACTGCGATCCAGATGCGGTGCCCCTTTCTGCTAGATCTCACTCGATTGTCTGAGCCCTTTCATACATCTCATTGTAGTCCCTCAAGCCTAGGGCTATCAACTGGCTCTTTAGTTCCGACTTCAGTCCCTCTCGGAACCTCATTGCTTTGTTCCATTAGTTCTCAATCATCCTCGTCGTAAACTTAGACAGCCTTACAAACTCCGCCTCATACTGGTTTACCGTCATCTGTCCTTGATGGATGTCGTGACCTAAAAATTTCGATCGGTGAAAAATTCCCAGGTTAACGATTATCAGGTTAATTAAATTGATTAACCTAATACAGATTCTCCCAAGCCCTACCGAATCACAACTTTGGTTTTTGTTCGAATAATTTTAGAATTTGGAGTCGCCACTAATCATTTTTGATTGGTTGATTAGAAACCTAAATAAATTAGCGGGAGAACTAATTTACTTCTACAAACCAGAGATTATGAGTTCGAGGACTTGGTTACACTAGTTAATTAAAACTAATGCCCTTTCGGTACCTTAATTTCATGGATATCTTAATTTGTCAACTTAGGCTTGGTTTACTTCTAAGGCTCTAGTGAGGTGATCTCTTTTGTATTTTCACTTTTTAAATGGATTGCATAGATAAGCAAAACGTGAATATGCAAATATAGACATGAAAACGTACACATGTGAATGCGGACATGCAATCATGAATATGCGAGTATGGACATACAAATATGACATGCAAACGTTTACATACGTTACATGTGAACGTGGATACACAATTACGGCATACGAACGTAGACATACAAATACAACACATGAACGCAGACATGCGATTGCGACATACGAATGCAGACATGCAAACGCGACACACATACGTGGACATGTGTATGTAGGTATACGAAGACGACATGTAGGTACGAAAACACACGAATACGACATGCGGATTCAAAGACGTACGAACATGACATGCAAATACGAAAACACACGAATACGATATGCAAACGTGATATACGTACATAGACGTGAGAACGCAGCATGCGTACATGGACATGCAACACTACATGCGTATGCAAAATGTATATGCGAATCATGCATACGTAGACATGCGTACACGACATGTGAATGCAGACATGCGAACGCAACAAATGAATAAATCGTCAAAATATGATTGCTAGTCGAAATGGCCCGTTTCCTAATTTTTGGGATTTTTCTAAATTTTTTGGAACTTTTCAAGACAATTTGCTTATGAGGGTAAAATCGTTATTTTGAAAAGATCAAGGGGAAGATCCTCAAAACTAGGATTGGCCAGTCGGAATGGCCCTTCTTCTAATTTTCAAGATTTTTTTAAAATTTTTTTTGGATGAATATGCATGGATCAATGACAATACAAAGACGAGATACGTACGTGACATGCGTACGTGACATATGAATACGATATACGTCTCACAAAACAGTCAACAGAATACATGAGATCTTTATACCACTAAGTAAGAGGCAGAGCCTACCGCGATCTGAGGTTCGGATCGAAAAATACAAAAATTGCAAAACGAATACTTATGCGGCATGGCAAAGTATGCATGAACCATACTATATGAAATGCACATGAATGACATTTTTTGGTATTTTCAAATTAACACAATATTAGAAGATGCGATATAAACAGTTGTATATGAAGATAAACATTAAAAATTTCCTGAAGCCAAAAGAGGGAGTGAGCTAACGACTTCTGTGCAATGTTATGACCTCCTGCAGGTGGCTCGGCCTACTCATTCTGGGGTTTGATCATATGAAAATCAAAATGCATAAAATAAAGCACAGAAAGTAGTAAATAAAGAACCTCCAGCATGTAGCTCACCTACCAATTCTAGGTTTCGTTGGCATAGAAATTAAACTGCATAAAGTAGAGTACAGAAAGTAGTACATAAAGAACCTCCAGCATGTGGCTCGGCCTACCAATTCTAGGATTCGATTGCGTAGAAATTAAACTGCAGAAAGTAGAGTACATAAAGAAGTAAATAAAGAACCTCCAACGGGTGGCTCGGCCTACCCATTCTGGGGTTTGATGGTACAGAAATTAAAGTACAGAAAGTAGAGGATAGAAAGCAGTAAATTAAGAACCTCCAACAAGTGGCTCGCCCTACCCATTCTGGGGTTTGATGGTGCAGAAATTAAATTGCAGAAAGTAGAGTATAAGAGATCTTTACACCTCAAGTAGGAGGCATAGCCTACCGCGATCTGGGGTTCAGATCTTTTAAAATAAAGATATACCAATTAATTCAACAATTTGAGCCAAGCTCGGAGACAGATTAGCTAAGAAATTTGTTCGCACTTAGGAGCTCATTCAGGTCAATTTTGCGCTTCCGTAGGATTTACCATTGATACAGAGTTGCTATTCAATATAACGAAAGGGTCAATATAGAAAATCTATGCAAATTTGCATCTAAAACTAGAAAAGGTGAAAAGAACACTTAGCTCCAATTTATTACTAGTGATTTTTGGAGATCTTGTACTTGCTGCAGATTCCACATATAGGACAAGATCGGGGGGACTTCATTGTGGCAATGAACGGCTCAATTCAGAGCATCCAATTTGCTTGGGAAGATCCTCAAGTTGAAGGATGTCGATGATGGTTTGTAGATAAGATAGGGTGAGTGGCATGTAAGAAAGGTGAAGACGTCAAAGGGTGAGTCTTGTTCTTACGACTCAACTAGGACTTTTAACTACACCCACTCTGACATCTTTTTCAAGTCAACATGAATAATCTTCCTCTTTTGCCCATAAAGCTACTTCTCTATTATTGCCTTGCTTGTGCCTGGCTCACGTTGACTAGAGATAAGCTACTCTAGTATTGCTAGCCTCGACTTCATTAGCTACACGCAGAATCGGTGCGATCTCTACCAGTGAAGACGGTACGACCTCACTATCGAAGATGCTCTCTCCAAGGGCACCAGTGGTCTGAGTCCGCATAAGCCGCTGGACAGAGGTGCACTCCTTCGGCAGGATGGCGGACTGGAAGAACGGGATCAGCTCCTTCTCTTTTTCCATAGACTCCCAAAGGTCTAATCCATCATAGCACTATCTAGTCAAGGAGAGTATTAAATACTCTTATACCTCTAGGGTTGCCGTTGTTGTAAGTCCAATAAGCACCTTCTTCGCGTCAGCATGGTCAAGCCATCTGGATAGATGAGGATTACCATACAGGCTGGCCATGGATTCTAGGATGTGCTCTTGGACCAATTTATCATCTCGAGGCTTCAGTAGCGTGACTAGAATGTGTTTTATGTGTATCAGCCTCGAAAGGAGGCTTACCAAAAGGAGCTTACAATATAGGCCTATTTTTTCCCCTCCCTTTAACCAACTTGGTGCTTTAGTCTCAAAAGGAGGCATATCTCGGATTTGGGTCCACAACTTCCTCTGCTCTTCTTGTCCCTACCATCAACTTTAGCCACTCAATAAGATTTACCTCATTAGCAGGATGCCCATGGTCCATAGGGTCTCTTCCAGTAACAGCTTCATGCAGGAGCACGCCGAAGCTATAGACATCACTCTTCTCATTCAACAAGCCAATATTAGCATACTCTAGTGCCAAATAACCAAACGTCCCCATTACTCGAGTTACAATATGACTTTCGTTTGAACCCAGAAGCTTGGCTAGTCCAAAGTCAGACACCTTTAGATTAAATTCATCATCAGTCAAAATGTTACTCGACTTTATATCTTGGTGAACAACTTTGGGTTCTATTGCCTCATGTGAATATGCAAGCGCCTTTGAAGTTCCAAGAATGACCTTCATGCGAGCTTCCAAATTAGGCCACCATTTTGCCTCACAGATCCATGTAGCCATTGCTCTAAGTTACCATTGTTCACATACTCATACACTAGCATCCTGTTAACTACTTCTATACAATATCCTAGAAGCCTCACGAGATTCTTATGTTGG
>JAGVVM010020292.1:0-13332 GCA_019149425.1 Psidium friedrichsthalianum
GGTACCTTAATATGGATATCTTTTAATTTGGCAATTAGGCTTGTTTACTTCTAAGGCTCTAGTGAGGTGATCTCTTTTTGTATTTCACTTTTTAAATGGATTGCATAGATAAGCAAAAACGGAATATGCAAATATAGACATGAAAACGTACACATGTGAATGCGGACATGCAATCATGAATATGCGAGTATGGACATACAAATATGACATGCAAACGTTTACATACGTTACATGTGAACGTGGATACACAATTACGGCATACGAACGTAGACATACAAATACAGCACATGAACGCAGACATACGATTGCGACATACGAATGCAGACATGCAAACGCGACACACATACGTGGACATGTGTATGTAGGTATACGAAGACGACATGTAGGTACGAAGACACACGAATACGACATGCGGATTCAAAGACGTACGAACATGACATGCAAATACGAAGACACACGAATACGATATGCAAATGTGATATACGTACATAGATGTGAGAACGCAGCATGCGTACATGGACATGCAAACACTACATGCGTATGCAAAATGTATATATGCGAATCATGCATACGTAGACATGCGTACACGACATGTGAATGCAGACATGCGAACGCAACAAATGAATAAATCATCAAAATATGATTGCCAGTCGAAATGGCCCGTTTCCTAATTTTTGGATTTTTCTAAATTTTTTGGAAACTTTTCAAGACAATTTGCCTATGAGGGTAAAATCGTTATTTGAAAAGATCAAGGGGGACCTCAAAACTAGGATTGGCCAGTCGGAATGGCCCGTCTTCTAATTTTCAATATTTTTTTAAAATTTTTTTGGATGAATATGCATGGATCAATGACAATACAAAGACGAGATACGTACGTGACATGCGTACGTGACATACGAATACGATATACGTATCACAAAACTAGTCAACAGAATACATGAGATCTTTATACCACTAAGTAAGAGGCAGAGCCTACCGCGATCTAAGGTTCGGATCGAAAAATACAGAAAATTGCAAAACGAATACTTATGCGGCATGGCAAAGTATGCATGAACCATACTATATGAAATGCACATGAATGACATTTTTTGGTATTTTCAAATTAACACAATATTAGAAGATGCGATATAAATAGTGTATATGAAGATAAACATTAAAAATTTCCTGAAGCCAAAAGAGGGAGTGAGCTAACGACTTCTGTGCAATGTTATGACCTCCAGCAGGTGGCTCGGCCTACTCATTCTGGGGTTTGATCATATGAAAATCAAAATGCATAAAATAAAGCACAGAAAGTAGTAAATAAAGAACCTCCAGCAGGTAGCTCGACCTACCAATTCTAGGTTTCGTTGGCATAGAAATTAAACTGCATAAAGTAGAGTACAGAAAGCAGTACATAAAGAACCTCCAGCATGTGGCTCGGCCTACCAATTCTAGGATTCGATTGCGTAGAAATTAAACTGCAGAAAGTAGAGTACATAAAGAAGTAAATAAAGAACCTCCAACGGGTGGCTCGGCCTACCCATTCTGAGGTTTGATGGTACAGAAATTAAAGTACAGAAAGTAGATGATAGAAAGAAGTAAATTAAGAACCTCCAACAAGTGGCTCGCCCTACCCATTCTGGGTTTAATGGTGCAGAAATTAAATTGCAGAAAGTAGAGTATAAGAGATCTTTACACCTCAAGTAGGAGGCATAGCCTACTGCGATCTGGGGTTTAGATCTTTAAAATAAAGATATAACAATTAATTCAACAATTCGAGCCAAGCTCGGAGACAGATTAGCTAAGAAATTTGTGCGCGCTTAGGAGCTCATTCAGGTCAATTTTGCGCTTCCGTAGGATTCACCATTGATACAGAGCTGCTATTCAATATAACGGAAGGGTCAATATAGAAAATCTATGCCAATTTGCATCTAAAACCAGAAAAGGTGAAAAGAACACTTAGCTCCAATTTATTACTAGTGATTTTTGGAGATCTTGTACTTGCTGCAGATTCCACATATAGGACAAGATCGGGGGACTTCATTGTGGCAATGAACGGCTCAATTCAGAGCATCCAATTTGCTTGGGAAGATCCTCAAGTTGAAGGATGTCGATGATGGTTTGTAGATAAGATAGGGTGAGTGGCATGTAAGAAAGGTGAAGACGTCAAAGGTGAGTCTTGTTCTTACGACTCAACTAGGACTTTTAACTACACCCACTCTGACATCTTTTTCAAGTCAACATGAATAATCTTCCTCTTTTGCCCACAAAGCTACTTCTCTATTATTGCCTTGCTTGTGCCTGGCTCACGTTGACTAGAGATAAGCTACTCTAGTATTGCTAGCCTTGACTTCATTAGCTACACGCAGAATCGGTGCGATCTCCACCAGTGAAGACGGTACAACCTCACTATCGAAGATGCTCTCTCCAAGGGCACCAGTGGTCTGAGTCCGCATAAGCCGCTGGACAGAGGTGCACTCCTTCGGCAGGATGGCGGACTGGAAGAACGGGATCAGCTCCTTCTCTTTTTCCATAGACTCCCAAAGGTCTAATCCGTCATAGCACCATCTAGTCAAGGAGAGTATTAAATACTCTTATACCTCTGGGGTTGCCGTTGTTGTAAGTCCAATAAGCACCTTCTTCGCGTCAGCATGGTCAAGCCATCTGGATAGATGAGGATTACCATATAGGCTGGCCATGGACTCTAGGATGTGCTCTTGGACCAATTTATCATCTCGAGGCTTCAGTAGCGTGACTAGAATGTGTTTTATGTGTATCAGCCTCGAAAGGAGGCTTACCAAAAGGAGCTTACAATATAGGCCTTTTTTTCCCCTCCCTTTAACCAACTTGGTGCTTTAGTCTCAAAAGGAGCCATATCTCGGATTTGGGTCCACAACTTCCTTTGCTCTTCTTGTCCCTACCATCAACTTTAGCCACTCAATAAGATTTACCTCATTAGCAGGATGCCCATGGTCCATAGGGTCTCTTCCAGTAATAGCTTCATGCAGGAGCACGCGAAGCTATAGACATCACTCTTCTCATTCAACAAGCCAATATTAGCATACTCTAGTGCCAAATAACCAAACGTCCCTATTACTCAAGTTACAATATGACTTTCGTTTGAACCCAGAAGCTTGGCTAGTCCAAAGTCAGACACCTTTACATTAAATTCATCATCAGTCAAAATGTTACTCGACTTTATATCTTGGTGAACAACTTTGGGTTCTATTGCCTCATGTGAATATGCAAGCGCCTTTGAAGTTCCAAGAATGACCTTCATGCGAGCTTCCAAATTAGGCCACCATTTTGCCTCACAGATCCATGTAGCCATTGCTCTAAGTTACCATTGTTCACATACTCATACACTAGCATCCTGTTAACTACTTCTATACAATATCCTAGAAGCCTCACGAGATTCTTATGTTGGACATGACCAATTGCATCGACCTCAGCCCTAAATTCTTTTCTGCTTCTCCTAGGTTATTAAGAATTTTCTTTTTTTGACTGTTACCTCGTGCCATTAACCAATCTGCCCTTGTAAACAACTCCATATCCAACCTCCCCAAACATTTCTCTGTAGTAAACCGGCTAGTTGCAATCTCAAGATCCCTAAGAGTAAACCAGTGGCCCCACCCAAGATGCAAAAATTTCCAACAAATCAATTAAAGAGAAGTTGTCACGAGTCCCCCATATGGTAGTGATGAATGATTCTTTTGAATCGCTCACGGGCTTCCTACTTCTTTCAGCCGACGTTGCCCTAATAAAGTTTGTTGTCCTTCGGTGGATATCTCCTTTTCAGCTGAAAGTCCAGTGAGACTCCACTTTGTCTCCGCTAGCTCCCTCTTTTTTTCCTTTCTTTTGAGGAGCCAACCGCACTCCCCCAATAGCTGCTTTCTTCTCCCTTTTCTTGGTCCACTTTCCATCATTCCTTTGCTTTTGTAGGGCAAGTTTGAGACTCGAGCAGGTGCATCATGGCACTGGTTTTCTCCCTCACAATCCCAGTTTGGATTGGTATGGGATTGGGAGTCACCAATGTGTATGATGAGAACAATCCAAACGCACTCGTCGTGGAGGGCATCTTCAATGTAGAAAAATGGGAACTCCTGTTGGGGAACAACGTAGCTCCTCTTCTTGGTGTTGGTTGCATGTCTCTCTTGGCCAAATGGTCTTAAAGCAGATTCGCTTGTAATGATAGATCCTATGTTATGTACACAAGAGAAGTCCCTGACATAAAACGAAATAAAAAATGCAACAATTCTTGCATACAATGGCGGTCTTCGTGATAATTTTTGCATCCAATGCCTTTGGAAGAAAAATTCTCTGCCGAAGTCATTTTTCCACTTTCGATTTGGTAGTTATAGTGTCATTTGTCCACTTCATTGCATGTTATCCAAAATCTCACTAATCAGCAAACCTAGAGAAGAGTATGAAGACCCACCTTCCTGTTGGCAACAAGAAGGCAAAAAAAATTTTTAGCCCGAAGTTTCTCCGATCTCTCACTATATTTTCATGACAAACTTACATGGTTTATGTAGGCAAAAGGTTTGCCTCTTCGAATTCAAAAAATAGATAGAGACTCCTAATAAATAGTCTAGCCACCCTACCACAACCTATTATTGGTTTTCCAACTCATGCCTAAAACTATTAATGCTATTCTGGGAATACCAAACGACAATAGCAAAATAATCTTCCTAATTTAAGTTTATTTTATGACAAATCTCCCCTTAAACTTAAATACTCTTCCCATCTCTCATCCCAATCAGCTTTTTACAACTCTCCAGCAATGTGGTTGGAAGTGGCTTGGTGAACATGTCTGCAGCTTGGGCTCGGCTCTCCACATGCTCCAGCTCGACTCTCCCTTCTCTGACTTGTTCTCGGATGAAATGAAATCGGACGTCGATGTGCTTACTTCTTCCGTGATTAACTGGGTTCTTTGCCAACTCGATCGCCGACTTGTTGTCAACTCGGATCACAGTCCCTTCTTTTCGGATCTCTCCCAGATGCCTTAGTAGATTTGAAAGCCAGACTGCATGACACACGCTCCAGGAGGCCGCCACATACTCGGCCTCGCAGGTCGATAGAGTTACAATGGGCTGCTTCTTAGACAACCAAGTAAACGCCGTATTCCCGAGTAGGAACACATAGCCCGACGTACTCTTCCGATCATCCACATCCCCACACCAGTCGCTATCCGAGTAACCCACTAGTCGGTAGTCATCCGACCTTGTATAGAAAAGACCAAGTGATAGGGTTCCTCGAATATACCTCAAAATTCTCTTCAAGGCTTTCCAGTGTGTATAGCTCGGATCCTCCATGAATCTGCTTGCAATTCCAACACTTAGCATTAAGTCGGGTCTGGTACTTGTAAGATACCTCAGACTTCCAATTAAGCTCCGATATCTCCCGGATCAGCTCGGTCTCCATCATCAAATTTTGAAAGTTTTGTGCCTGGTTCCATTGGAGTTGAAACCGGGTTGCAATCCTCCATCTTGAATTTCTTTAAGATTTCCAGAGCATACCTTTCTTGAGATATGAAGATCCCATCCTCCGACTGCTTCACCTCTATGCCGAGAAAGTACTTCATCAGTCCCAAGTCTGTCATCTCGAACTCCTTCTGCATTACCTCCTTGAACTCCTTGATCAGCCTTGCATTGCTCCCGGTGAATATGAGGTCGTCGACATAAAGAGCGACTATCATCATATCCTTTTCTGACTTCTTTGTGTACAGCGCATGCTCGTATGGACACTGCTCGTACCCGTTCCGCTTGAAGTACCCATCAATTCTCTCATTCCAGGCACGAGGAGCCTGTTTTAGCCCGTAGAGGGCTTTCTTCAACCTCAGCACTTTCTTCTCATCCCTCTTTTCATGTACCCGAGTGGCTGTTCGACGTACACCTCCTCTTTCAGCTCTCCATTTAAGAAAGCCGACTTCACATCCATCTGCAGGATCGGCCACTGGTTCTGAGCGGCCATTGAGATCAGAAGTCGGATTGACTCCATTCTTGTAACCGGGGCAAAAACTTCATCGTAGTCAATCCCCTCCTTCTGCTTGTAACCTTTCACCACCAGTCGAGCTTTGTAACGCTCAACCTCTCCCTTAGCATTCATCTTCTTTTTGTACACCCATTTCACCCCAATGGGTCGAGCTCCTTCAGGAAGGTCGATCAGCCCCCATGTTTTGTTTCGTTCAATCGCCCTGATCTCCTCATCCATGGCTGTTCTCCACTTCTCATCTTGGACAGCTTTCTCAAAACTCAAGTCTTCGGAGTCAGCCAAGAGACATACAACATGAATTTCATTTGTAGTGTCGTATATCTCCTGTAGACTTCTCGTCCTTGGCTGTTGGGGCTCGGCTTCTTCATCTGAGGACTCAGTGATTATTGATGTTGGTGGTACAACAACCTCTGAACTAGTTCCTTCTTCGGTCAAGTTGCTCCATCTCCATGCCTTTGTTTCTTCCACATGAACGTCTCGACTCACCACTACTTTATTGTTAACAGGATCGAAAAGTTTGTAAGCTTTGGATTTCTCATCATACCCGACAAAGATGTATTTTCTGCTCCGATCCTCCAGCTTTGTTCTGTGCTGACTCGGCACTTGCCCATAGACAACGCTACCGAATACCTTCAGATGAGAGACACTCGGCTTCTTGCCACTCCAGATCTCTTGTGGCGTCTTCTCGCCTAGCTTCGCATGTGGACATCTATTTTGCACATAGACTGCGCACTGCACTGCTTCTGCCCAGAACCTTTTCGGCAGATTCTTCCCTTTTAGCATAGATCGAACCATGTCAAGAATAGTTCGGTTCTTCCGTTCCGCCACACCATTCTGCTGCGGAGAATATGGGGCAGTCAAGAATCGCCTGACCCCATGTTCCTCGCAGTATTTGTTGAACTCGGCAGAAGTAAACTCGCCTCCTCTGTCAGATCGGACTGCTTTGATCGCCCTGCTCGTCTCCTTCTCCACCATCACTCTGAACTTCTTAAATATTTCAAAAACCTCGGACTTCTCTTTCAGGAAATAAACCCATGTCTTCCTCGAGAAATCATCGATGAAAGAGACAAAGTATCTTTTACCACTGAATGATTCCGGAGTTATTGGTCCACACAGGTCGGTATGGATTAGTCCGAGTTGCTCCTTTGCTCGGTACTCGGAACCCCTTGGGAAAGAAGTCCTTGCCTGCTTTCCAATCACACACTCTTCACAAAACTTCTTCTCGAACTCCATTTTAGGCAGTCCGAGCACCATCTCCTTTTTCACCAGCTTGGTCAACCCACCGAAATGAAGATGACCAAAACGAGAATGCCACTTCATGGCCTCGTCCTCCACATCGAGTTGCATGCATTTGTCTTGAACTATCTTCAACTCAAGTTTGTACATGCGGTTCTTCTTCATCTCTACTCGGGCCATGAGCCTCCCGAGTTTATCCTTCAGCTGTAGTTCTCGGTCTTTCATCAGAACTGAGTACCCCTTCTCCATTAATTGTCCCATGCTCAGTATGTTGCTTTTGAGATCTGGTACGTAGTATACGTCCCTGATTTCTCCAACTCGCCCATTTCTCTGCTGATACCAGATCGTTCCTCGGCCTTTGACGGCTACTTTCGAAGCATCGCCGAAAGAGACGGATCCGGACTCCTCATTTGTAAGTATTTTGAAAAAACGCTCGTCACCACACATGTGGTTACTTGCGCCAGTGTCCAAGTACCAAACCGAGTTATCGGAATAGCTTGGTTTGACCTCGGATTCTGGAATGTTGGTCACCATCAGCAATCCTTCATCTTCTTCCTTGGCGAGGAAGTTTGTTGGTTCCTCCTTTTTCTTCTCAGACCTACAATCTTTGGAAATGTGACCCAATTTTCCACAGTTGTAGCATTTTATTGAATAACAATCCTTGGCAACATGCCCACACTTCCCACAGTTATAGCATTCAATATCGTTGTTTGTGTTTGTCCGACCTCCTCTTCCCTGAGCTCGACCTCGGCCTCGCCAGTTCTGTTGGCTGGGTTGTTTGTTTCCATGTATTCCTCTTCCTCTCCTTGGCCTCTGCCTCTTCCTCGCCCTCTGGTGTTCTGAGCATAGAACACCTTTTCATCTCTGATAGTTGCCTTTGCCTGGAGAGCTTGTTCTAGGGACTCCCCTTCTTTTTCTTCCTTCTCTGCTCATGCGCCTCCAAAGACCCTGCAAGCTCTTCGACAGTGAGCGTTGACAGGTCCTTGACTCCTCGATTGCACACACAATGTTCTCAAAGTTATCTGTCAGTGACCTCAAGATCTTTTCAACAACTCGGTTTGATGAGAGACTCTCACCATTCTGACTTAGCTTGTTTACCACGGTCTCCACCCGAGTAATAAACTCGGATACGCCTTCAGATTCCTTCATCTGCATATTTTCCAGCTCGCCCCTGAGGGTTTGAAGTCGTACTTGCTTCACACGCTCATCTCCTTTGTTTGCTTTTTCTAGTATATCCCATGCCTCCTTTGAAGATTTGGCGTTGGCAATCTTCTCAAAGCCGGATTCGTCGACAGCTCGGTATAGTAAATACAGAGCCGCCTTGTCTTTTGCTCGAACGGCCTGCAATGCCTTTAGCTGGGCATTTGAACACCCATCGGTGTTTGTCGGTTCACCATACCCATTCTCGACCACGTCCCAGTTATCTTGGGAACCAAAAAGGGCCTTCATTTGCACCTTCCAGTAGTCGTAGTTGACACCTTTCGTCAACTTGGGTAGCGGGATGCCATTAGTTAGACCTGCCATATCTATCAAGTGTTTACACTCAACTCACACAGCTCTCAAAGCTCTCTCGGTCGTTCTTCTCTTGCTCACGGTCTGCGCACACCACGACACTCTCTCTCGTAGCAGGTCGGCTCTCACGCTCACCTTACACACATGCTCTGATACCAATTTGTTGGCAACAAGAAGGCAAAAAAATTTTAGCCCGAAGTTCCTCCGATCTCTCACTATATTTTCATGACAAACTTACATGGTTTTTGTAGGCAAAAAGTTTTGCCTCTCCGAATTCAAAAATAGATAGAGACTCCTAATAAATAGTCTAGCCACCCTACCACACCTATTATTGGTTTTCCAACTCATGCCTAAAACTATTAATGCTATTCTGGGAATACCAAACGACAATAGCAAAATAATCTTCCTAATTTAAGTTTATTTTATGACTCTCAGCTTGCTGAATTTGTATTTAATTCTGCTGGATTTATTTCTTCCATTTGCCGGATGATGAATTCAGGCGCAAGATTCTGGATGCATGCCATATAACTATCTCTAGAGTTCCTCGGTTTACAGCAATGGCACCCTCGGCTAGTTGAGGAAGGATCGGCATGAGTCTCTCCCAATCTGGGTCAGACTCTATGATTTACCGAATGCACTTTGGTCTGCCGAAGGCATTAGTTTCGTGGCAAGTGACATAGGTAAGCCACTGCATGTGATACATTAACAGAGAACATGAGAAGATTTCTTATGCTCGGGTTTGTGTTGGATTAAGCAAACCAGCACTTGCCTAACTCTGTGGAAGGGGAGGTGGACGAATGAGGAACCATACTCTGTCAAATTGAGTATGAATGGAAAACCAGTGTCATGTGATAAGTGTGGATTTTTGGGCACAAATGCGAAACAGAAGCTGCACCCCAACCGGCAGTGAATGGGGAACATCTGAACATCAGGAAGTCTGGACCACGTTCAAGGGCAGAAATATAACACCTCCTCAGCATATTGAGATGGTGAATACACATGCTGAACCAGCTGCTGGGAACCCTCCTCTACCTCCAGCGGGTACTGTGGTTGGTCTGGAGGCCCAACCAAACCCCTCTGTTGGCCCATCGCTCTCGGAGCCTAGTGCGGTGGGTTTTGATTCTGTGGTGACCCCCTCAGTTCCTGGGATTCATGCGGGACAGCCTGTTTTCCCCGACAGTCATCTGGTGCATGATGTGGCCTGTCCGTCCGTGGGATTGCTGGATCTTCCCCCCGCCTCCGTTCCTGGTGCGCGCTCCTTCGGTCTCTAACTCATCATCCCCTCCTAATGATTGGAAGGTGGTGCCCAATAGGAAGAACCGACCTAAGAAGAAGCTCAGTGCTCTCCCACCGAATCCTACGGTTGTGCTTCCCCTGGCTAGTGTTGCGGCACCAACTCCTCTGGATTTCCTGGATTCTCAACCCGCTCTTTGTCCCGGATAATGATGGTGCTTCTAGCCCCTCCGATCCTCTCCTTCTGCGGATGAGGATGAAGAAGTTGTTGTTGATAGTGACGAGGACATCCCTGTTTCGCCACCCCCTGTTCCTGCGGTCCAACCGTAAGACCACCCTGCCAGCTTCATCTCGTTCTATGGGGCAGCTGGGTCCGCGATGGATCAATATTGGACGGGGGCTCAGCCCGAGGAAGCCCTATCCTCCGCTAAGGCGGGGGGTCTCGAAGAAACGATAACCCTCTTCCTTTCCTTTATTTTCGGCGCTTGGAACGTTCGGGGTCTTATGCACCCAATCAAGCAGGCTGAAGTTAGGAGTTTTGTTAGAATAATAGTCTCTGCTGTGTTGGTTTATTAGAGACGAAGGTTCCTCAATCCTTGTTTGCCAGATTTTCCTCGGGACTTACCCGGGTTGGGATTGGATTTCTAGTTATTCATCCTCGGATAGGGGCAGAATTTGGGTTGGCTGGCATGCTCAATCTGTTTGTGTTTGTTCCCCTTTCGGTTGATAGTCAGTTTATCCATGGCCGGCTGCGATTTTTGTCGTCTAACAAGGAGTGTATGCTGTCTTTTGTGTACGCTGACAACACATTTGTCTCTAGACGGTCCTCTATGTCCGAATTGGTGCGTGCTAGTGTGGACTTCAGTTTCTCTCCATGGGCTGTTGGCGGGCGATTTCAATGCCATTAGGTATCCGTCTGATCGGGTGGGAAGTTCTATGATTGGATTCCATGTTTGACGAACTGGACCATTGTCTGAACACTGCTGCTCTTGATGACCTGCGGTATGTGGGAGGTCGTTTTCAACTTGGTCGGTGGGGGCTGGTCCCTCGCGGAACTCAGGAAGATAGATCGGGTGTTGATCAATGCGGCTTGGTCCTCGGCTTTCTCATTTTCCGAAGCCAACTCCTCAACCCTGGGGTCTCGGAATCACTCGCCTATGGTGGTCCGCATTGCTTCCTTCCATTCCTGTGGTTCGGAAACGAACTGCTAGGGTAAAAAGGGGGTGGAATAACGGACTCTTGGATGGGAAGGGTACGGGCCAAAGAATCGGGCGACAGACCTGGGGGGGGGTGGGGAGGAGACAGTAGAGAGGGGGGGATTGATACTTGGGCAAAAAAAACTCATCGTGAGGGGGGGGGGGGGGACCAGGGAGAACTACGAAAGATGAAGATGGGGGGAAATGGTATTGAATAAGTAATATGTAAGGGTGAAGAGACTCAGTGGGCCGACAGACGCAGGAGGGGGGAGAGGAGAGGAGGAAGGGGGAAGCGAGGAGTGGAGGGCGGGAAGTGGGGCGAAAGAGCGAGAAGAGCCAGTCGTGGCTACTTGGGTAACGTATTCGCTTCTCCTACGCGACCCGAGCGAGGAGGGGCGGGAAGGAAGAGAGAAGTCGCGCATCAGGTGGCTTAAAGAAGGGGATTTGAACACCAAATTTTTCCATTGCTCCGTCAATAAGCATCATCTTCGGAACAGGTTGCTGTCGGTTGCCGATGAAAGTGGTGATCTCCTCACCGATTCAGCTGCTGTTCAGGAGCGGGTTGTCTCCTTTTATAGAAGATTGTTGGCCCATTGCCCCCCGCCTGTCATTCCGCCCATTGAGGAGATCAGGTCGGTCATCTCTAATCCTCTTAATAATGAGCAGATCTTGTTTCTTCAGGGTGATGTCTCAGATGATGAAATTCGAGGGACCATGTTCTCTCTTGCCACCGGAAAGGCGCCGGGTCCGGATGGGTTTACCGTTGAGTTCTTCAAGGATTCTTGGCATACCGTCGGGCCCCTCGTGTGCTCTGCGATCAGGGATTTTTTCCATTCTGGACAGCTTCTGCGTGAGATCAACTCTACCGTCCTAACGCTGATCCCCAAAGTACCTAATGCCGTTGACATGAAGGATTTTAGGCCAATTGCGTGCTGCAACACTGTGTACAAGTGTATAACCAAGATCATTGCGAATCGCCTTGCGGCTGTCCTCCCGTCTCTTGTGAACCAGTCGCAGAATGCCTTTGTTAAGGGACGTCGCATCAGTGACAACATCCTCCTCGCTCAGGAACTCTTCTGTGACTTCCACCACACACCATATCTCCCTAAGTGTGCGATCAAAGTTGACTTTCAGAAGGCATACGACACTTTGGATTGGAACTTCTTGGAACTAGTCCTCCAAGCGTTTGGCTTCCCAGATTTGATGATTCGGCTGATTGTGGCATGTGTTACTTCCCCAATGTTCTCTGTGTCCATCAACGGAGAACTCCATGGTTACTTCGCGGGGGGTAGAGGTTTGCGCCAGGGTGACCCAATGTCGCCGTATTTATTCACTCTTGCCATGGAAGTCTTCTCGGGTATTCTGAACAAACAATCGACGTGCCCGGGATTCAAATTCTTCTGGAGATGCAAGGCGACCAAGCTATCACATTTGTTCTTCGCCGACGATGTGTTGTTATTTGCGGAGGCTAACATGTGCTCGGTTCGGCTGTTGCATGATGGTTTGAAGCTGTTTTCATCGTGGTCGGGCCTTTTGCCAAACTGCCATAAGAGCGAGATTTATCTCTCGGGTGGTTCGGAGACCTTGCGTCTCAGATTATTTCTCTTCTTGGGTTTGCTGAAGGTTCCCTCCCGTTCAGGTATTTGGGAATCCCGGTTATCTCCTCCCGTCTTCGTCAAGCGGATTGCACTACTCTTGTGAACATGATCACGGCCCGGGCTCGATCATGGACTCAGCGCTTCCTTTCGTTCGCTGGCCGTATTCAACTGGTACGCTCCGTGCTCCATGCCATTCATGTTTTCTGGTCCAACATTTTTATGCTTCCGAAGTCGGTCATTGGAGAGCATCGAACGTGTCCTCCGGCAATTCCTTTGGAAGGGCTCGGAACTTGGTGGAGGTGGAGCGAAGGTCTCTTGGGATGATATCTGTAGGCGAAGATGGAGGGTGGTTTGGGTCTACGGAAGCTGGTGGATTGCAACAGGGCGGCTCTTCTGAAGCATATCTGGATCTTGTTTTCCGACAAGGAATCTCTCTGGTGTAAGTGATTCACTCCAACTTCTTGAAGAAGAAGAGCTTTTGGGTGGTCCGGTCCCGACCTTCTCTTCATGGGCTTGGAAGAAGATTTTGGCGCTTCGAGTGGATTTTTCCAATCTTTTTCAATGGCGCGTTGGGCAGGGGTCCC